>JASPKZ010001101.1:0-130753 GCA_030220185.1 Diploptera punctata
AATGGATCTGTCTATCTATAAACCCCGTACTTCCCAGTGTAGGTTTTAGGGTGCTCTCTAGTGGGAGTGTTTTAACCAAGATAATTTAATTACGCTTATTTATCCATAAATGTCAACAAGTGATATGAATTGACATATCGCCTAAGTGAGACATGTAGTGGGAAACTAAGATATTAACAGGATGGGTAACGGTCGGAAAATTTTACACAGAGACCTCTTATTCAGGCTTGCGTTTCTTTAATGAGCCTAAAAATGTTTAGACTCCGAACCCATGGCTTAAAATTTCTCCGGAAGATTTGTCCCTTGGATTTTTCCATCCAAAAACTCGACCTCGGCCGGGTTTGCTCTCACGTCCTTCGGAACTTATAATTAATATCCCCTTTTTATAAAAATTAAAAACGTAACGAATCGTTCAGTATTCATATATTTCTGGCTTGTAAACAATTGTAACTATGTAAAAAGTGGTCTTCAGATCAGGTCAGTTCTAAAATACTATTCACTCTGCAAGTCCACCTGATAGCGATCAGAACACGCTTAGATAAATGAGCCTAAATTTAAATTTAAATTTCACCCAAAACATTCACCTTCTAAATCGGAGAAGATAATAGGAATATGATAGTAGGAATAGTAGGATTATTAATTATAGTTATTTTAAGGGGCTCCATATTAAGATGACTGATTTTCCCCACTCCTTCATTGATTTGTTTACCTTTATACTTAAAGTATACACAATGTTTGCAAAAAACATTCAGAATCTGGCTTTGATTCTACTATCTTCAGCATTAATAAAGGAGAAAAGAGAGATTCAGCTCTCGACACCTTTTTCTATAACGGTTTTCTCTGTTTGTGATAGGAGAAAAAACACGATCTGTCAAACCTTATGGACAAACAATTTTAAAAAAGGAAGACGTTTTGTGATTACAACTTTACCCTTCAATAGGGAGGTGGTAGAATGTTACTCAACTGGGGAGGTGGCGTGGTAACAACGCTCCAGAAAGAATAACTTGAAAATAACTCTGACATCAAAACTGCACAGAATTTACAAATATGGTTACTTTATGCACCTAGAACTACAGTATGTATGTTATAAATGTTCCAGAAAATAATTATTGAAATTATAGTATTGTAAGAATTTGTATTATTTCTTCAATTTTAATGAAGTTTAATTTAGTCTGATAAAATATTACATTAAGCTATTACATTAAGCTATAGATGGACATATTTTAATAAAGGAAATCTCTTTCCTTGTTAAACACTAAGTATTTTAAATATTTAAATATTCTGAAGATAAAAATGAGAATATAAGTACTCTAAATACAATTACATTATTATTACGGTAAATTCTTTATTCAGACTGGGAGAGCAGACAGTCTTGAAAATCACTACTTGAACGATCTATTGCGCTATCCCAATATTATAGAGATGAGTGATACACCACGATGTTATGTAAGTTATAGATTGTTTGTGAGTAGTGTAAATTCACAAGGTTAACTTTTATAAAACCACCAATATTTGAACTTGTGTCTGGTATACAAGACGGTTAATCAATTTATCCCACTATATGTCCATAGATGCATTAAGCACACAAATTAATAATAATAATAATAATAATAATAATAATAATAATAATAATAATAATAATAATAATAATAATAATAAACTTTATATATTCTGGCAGAGTTAAGGCCATAAGGCCCTCTCTTCCACTCAACCAGCACACATACAAATAAATATTTGACAAATATAGATATACACTATACTAATTATAAACAGTTAAATATATAATAAATGTAGCAAAGTAAATTTCATGAACAAACAACATTTTATAGGGTAATAACAATAATGATACGATAATAATAATAATAATAATAATAATAATAATAATATAAATATGATAAATTATACGAGAAACACCAATTAATATATATACCTTACACTGGGTAATAATGAAGTCGAGGTTAGAGCAAATGTAAATTTAGATTTCTTTTAAAAGATGCCAATGTCCGGCAGCCCCTTATTTCTTGTGGTAGAGAATTCCAGTTGTGAGAAGTGAAGATGGTATATGACATGGAGTGATGTAATGTCCTATGTTGCGTTATATTAAGCAGGAAACTATGTTGTGATCTTGTGTTTAATTTATGGTTTGAGGATAGATACTGGAAACGGGATGATAAATAATTGGGAATCGAGGTATGTAGGATCTTAATAAGAGAATTAGACAGTGCGATTTTCTTCTTTATTTTAGATGTAGTCATGACAATTCGTGGAATAATGGAGAAATGTGATCGTATTTTCGAACATTAAATATGAATCTGATACACATATAATGGACACGCTGCAGTTTGTCCGACAAGATAATATATTATTTATCTAATATATTAAGTATATTTGACTTCCAATCAAAAAGTTTGTATTTACAAGATAAATAATCTTTATAATAATGCCACTTATGTCAGTTAGTAGAACGTCACAGTAGTCAAAATGCGGCATCACTAAGGTTTGGATTAAAATTATTTTAAGAGCTGTAGGGAGAAAATGTTTAAGTCGCTTTAGGGAATGCATTATGGAGAAGATCCTTTTAGATGTTTGTTTTACTTGCACATGCCAATTTAAAATAAAATCTAAGTAAAGTGCCAAGTTTTTAACGACGTCGGTATAAGGAATTTGTTCATTATCTAATATGACAGCCGGCATATTGCCATTGTTTATGGAGTGCAATAATCTTGGATGTCCGATAATTATAGCTTGAGTTTTGTTTACATTTAGTTTCAGCCCATTAGACATTCTTTCAAAATTACTTCAGTGTTCCAGTCTAGGTGACGCAACAAAACTACAATTTATGCAAGATAAATTATTTGTAATTCACAATACAATATATACAATAAGAATATGCAAAATTAAACAGGGAAGATTAATGATAGTATGTAGTTATGTAGTCACATCATGTTCAGTATTAACTCAATGCTTTAACAACCATGGCTGTAATGAATCAATTAGGAAATAAACGATACATATGTATGTAAAAATAAAAATTACAGAAAATCGTCCAGGCCCGACGTACCAGATTTTACGGGGAGTTAGGTTGCACCCTCCAAATATATGGTTGAACCGCTGACTGTGGAACACTGCATCCCAGACCTCGGTAGGTATATATGAGTCCATAGCGACAACTGTTTAAAGACAATTTGATTATTGTTTGTAAGTGAGAACCAAGGGAAAGTAGCTCTCCTTTGATTTCTTCAACGGGATTGAAGAGGGATTTTTTTTTAGTATAACCCTCAATGGAAGCTAATTATTCATCTGGATAGTATAATATTATTTTCTAATCGAGACAATGTATTTTTTTATTTTATAGTTGTACACTATATTTTAAACCCTCCTGAATGTTGACCACTTTAAGGTCTCCTTCGATAAGAATCTCAAATTTTTTATTCATTTTTAGAAAGATCACCATGATCAATGCTAGTAATTGGCGGTCCCGTTGGTTCCTTTTGGAGTGCAACACTGGATGGTCCAGGATTAGTTGAATCTGTATAGCGTCCATTATATTTGGTACCTGAGATGACACACTAATGAAAGTGGACGGTCCGTCAATGGTCTGTTGTTCAGTTAAAACTGGAATTTATATTTCACAGGCTCATTCGGGACCGAAGCCATAGTTAAAGAGGGATTTTCAGACAGTTTGGACTCTCAATTTGTTTTATTCCTCTGTCCTCTTTCTTTTGGACTTGCCTCATTACTTTCTCTCATGGCTAAATTATCTTTGCTTGTGATGGGGCATGCTGCCTGAATACCTTCAAATATATCCTAAGCAGCATAGAGGAATTCGTTAAGATACGTAAAAATATATTTTTCGTTTTTTTTGTTAAGTGCGTCTCCAACACCCTAACGCGCGACGAAAAAATATTTTTCTCGTGTCAGTTTTATTTAAATGCTTCGAATAGCAGTGAAAACAAAATCATGTAAAACTGAAAGTTTTTTATTGTACATTATTGCGTAATTTGACAAAGTTTAAGCAATTTCTACTCATTTGATTTTGTATTGTTTTATAAACAACATATGTTTTTATCCAATGTCATCAGTTTGTCATTTGGACGTTTCTGGTATTCTCTCCTGGCATTGGCGTATTGTAACCCACTTATAAGGTTGGGACGTCTGGAAGACGGGGTTAAGCTGCTCCAATGATATGATGGGTGATGATGCAAGAGGATAGGCCTTAATCCTAAACTTAACATAATGAGGTGAATATGGTAGGGTAATGATGATGATGGTCATATGAAGATCGGGGACAGTTTAGCCCTTAAAGTTTCCTGGCACTTGTCTTACAGGTGAGGAACCCCCCCCCAAAAAAAAAACCTCACCCAGGATACTTCTACCGACGGGATTGAACCCGGGCCCACTGCGTCGACAAGGAAGCACGCTACCTCGGGATCAGAACAGTGAACTTTATATACAATATTAACTAAATTAAATCAATGTATCTGATAGGAACAGTTAGAAAAATTACACTCCCACAAGTTCAAATATTTCAACATTTAATATTGTCTGTGCTCTTTATATTCAAATATTTTTAAATCCTCTTAAATGATCCCTGTACATTTTTAACCGTTTCCCGTTGATTGTAGTGTTCCACTATGACCTGTAATCGTTTCATAGCAATTTTTTTATTTTAATAATTTTTCCTACCGAAAGTAACGAAATTAAAACAAATAGGCCTAAAATAAAAAAAAAATATTATTTTGTTAAACGAAATCCTTAAATATGAGAACAAATTAGTTTCCTGAGGACTGTGGAAAATAAATACTACGTAAGTGTTTTCATAATTGAATATAATTTTTCATCATGCAATGAATTTCCATTCATACAAAATAATTACAAAGAAGCATTTTTATGTAATTTTACATAGCCATAACGTGATGTTTGTCACTTGTAAACAACTCTAATGGGCCTTAAATTCTAGTAGTAGTGGAAAAAATAGAAAGCTTAACCTTGAATGTAGTTTTATTTTTGCTGTTACGAGAACTTATAAAGTAGTAGGCTATATGAAAACACGAACATTAAGTCAGTATGAGTTGTAGTTAAAACAGTATGCCATAAATTGAATACTTGTTAGTCAGCCAAGTTTGGACTAGCGCTATTGTAGCGTGTGTTGTACTGTAAAAAAAGAAAGGAAAAACGGCATTAGTTCTCCAATATCGGTGATCCTAATTCTACCTTTGCCGACACCTCATGGAGACCACATTTATTTATTTCCCAAGGTGCGTGATCAGTATACGTGGTATGTAAAGCTATTTTAATGTCATAAGCAATTAGAATGTATGCTTATATTTACAGGGGCGGCTCGTAAATTTAATTCTGTGGAGTCTCCCTCATTTTTAGCACTTACTTATACAGGGTGATTCAGAATAAATATTACAGACTTTTGGGGGTTTTGAGGGGACTTCGTAGATAAGGAACCCGTGTCCGGAATCGTATAATTTCGGTGTAACATAAGTTTCAAGATCGAAACAAAGTGGGCTGATATCGTTTGTCTTGTGTTTCAGAATAAGAATTACAGGCTCATAGGGGTTGTACTACAGCTGTCAAGTCGGAGGAAGATCTTTTTGCACGAATTCTGGCAGCAGCAGAAATTTTATTGAGCACATTCCAGGTCTTGTGGGGCGTGTGCATGAAAACATGCGTCACAGGTACACTTTGTGCAATGCACAACAGGGTCACCAGGGGAACATACTTGTAGTATAAATCCTAGAAATCTGTAATACTTATCCTGATCCACAAAACACGCGATATAAACTCATTGTGTCTCGATATTCAAACTTATTTTACATCGAAATGGTAAGTTTTCGGACGTGGCTTCTTTATCAAAACTTTATGTACTAATTCCCCTCTACAACCCCTAGAAGGCTGTAATACTTATTCTGAATTAACTTACATGCTAATGTAATTTTGGACATGTTTTAAAAATTTCTGTAAGTTGTAGGGGAAATGTGGTATATGCATTTTTGATACGAAACCTATTTTCAGAGACGTACCGTTGCGATGCTTTATTCACGACAGTTAATTTCAAATTTCTCGTTTCACGTTAAGTAACCCAAATTGATAAAGGGGACATATCAAGTATTTTTGAAAGTGTATGGAAACATGCTTCGGAGTTATTATCCTCAAAATACCTTTATTTATCACCAGAAAATGTTTCGGAGTTATTATTCTCAAAATACCTTTATTTATCACCAGAAAATGTTTCGGAGTTATTATTCTCAAAATACCTTTATTTATCACCAGAAAATGTTTCGGAGTTATTATCCTCAAAATACCTTTATTTATCACCAGAAAATGTTTCGGAGTTATTATTCCCAAAATATCACCAGAAAACTTTTGTTTCGCGATTCTAGAAATTTAGTCCGTAACTATGATGCAATCTGAGACTTGACAGAATTTCTTAACCTAAAACACCATGTGCAGAAACAAAAAAACGTTACTGCATTTTCTTACATAGACAATCTTCTGTTAATTGACAGAGCTTGAGGTATGCGCACGCTTAAAATCGAAAATTCGAAAAATGAATGTAATTTGATAGTGTGTGAAAATAGATAGAATTTATGTATACTGAATTATGAATTAAATACAGAGAGCACACAAGAAAGTAGAAAGTAGAAATTAGTTGTTATTTTGAGAATAATCTAAATTAATTATTTATTATTAATATTACTGATATTAAAATAAGAGAGAATTTCGAAGAAGTAGCGGAATTCAAATATCGGCAATAATAAAATTACCCAAATAGGAATCACGTGCATAAATAATCAGACCGAGGCTCAATTCGGGAAAAGAATTGTATTATGCACTACAGGAAATTTTATCCAAACTTCTCTAAAAATAATATTTTTCTTCTTCGTCTTCTTCTTCCTCTGCGCATGAAAGGAGACAGCTTGTTGCGAGTTCATTCACTTCAGGTCTGGGGTATGGTGACGTCCTTCGTTCTTAGTTATGATCTTCCTAAAGGCCTTTTCTACTGAGGTGACCAGTCACGTACTTTTTCACTAATGTACTGTTCTCCTTCCTATCTACGTGTTAGTTCCAATTTAGTATGTTATCATTTATCCTGAGGTTTATAGGTTCAATTTCACATTCTTCTCTAATAACAGAACTGCGAATGTTCTCTCTCAGCGATTTTCCTACGATTTTCCTTAAAACTTTCATTTCGGTTGATACATTAATTTGTTTTGTTTTTTGAGTTTCTGTTCGGCATTCGTAACCATATGTTAAAACTGGTCTTATGACAGATTTATAAATTCTTACTCTATAAATAATGAAACTAAAAACATATAAATATGTTATTAATCCAATTATATTATATAGTTACGAAACATGGCCTCTTACTTTTAGAGCAACAGAACCAACCTTTTTCTTTTTGTAATTTTTAAGTTGTTTTCTTTTGGCATGTTAAGATTAAAGAATATACGTATTTGAGAATAAGGACAGGAAAAAAATTGGCCAAAAAGAGACGAACAGATATGAGAAGGTGAATGGGGAAAAATACATAACACCTAGCCTACATGAACTTTATGGAAACCAGATGTAATAGCAATACTTAAGTCTCGTATACTGCGATGAGCATAGTATGAGGCATGAATGGAGAATGAAAGAGGAGCATGGAAACTTCTTGTAGAAAAACCAAAATGAAAGCGCGCAGTACGTAGGCCAATAATTTGGCGAAACAATAATATTAATAATGATTTGAAGGAGGTAAATTATACAGGGAATGATTGAAAAATATTATCTCAGGATAAGAAATATTTGGAAAGCTTATATCCGCTGGGACATGAACCTCTGGTTTTGAATTAGTGAGTAAAGTAGAGCACACTTTAGATGAAGTATTTGTTGCGAAGTAAGAATTTCCATTAAATTAATTGTCGATACATTTTACTTTACTTAAAAGTAACTACTAGGGCATTCGATAAGTAGTGATAATACAGTTATAAGATCACAAACAATTATTAAGGTTACTTTTCACATTACGGGCTTCGTTTAGAGTCTCTTGCCAAGTCAACTATATGTTGACAAATTTTGGGAAAATGAACTTCATCTGCAGCACCATTCCTGGATCTCTCACCTGATCGATCCAGAGATTTCTGGATATCAACTCTTGATTGAAATTAAATGCCTCTTAGAGGTTCTTTGAGGTAAGTTATAGTCAAAAGAGCTTATGTGTGGTAATTTGGTGGATGTTCGAGTACTTCTCAATTCTAAAGAATTTCTACTGAGCATCTTTTTAGGGCGAAACATGTGAGAAATAGTAACTGTATTCACAAAATATTGCTATTTTGAAACTTTCAGCATTAAATGTTTATACAACAAAGATTGCTCAACAACATACTAACAAGATTGCAATAGTCACCATTGGACTCTAATTCAACCCAGGAAGTTACTACAGACCTTACGGGCTACGCCAGTGTCCCCCTACGTACAGAGGGTAGATGTTGCCAAACTCATAATAACGATATTTGTTTGTTTAGGGAGGGGAGGAGGGGGAGGTTAGCATTACTTTCTTTTTCCAAATCTATGTACTATACATTTAAAAAACATAGTTTTTCTTTTAAGCCATGCAAACTAGTTTTATAGTAAATATGAGAATCAACACTTTCACACATGTATTACAGGTCCGCACGAGCACAGTGACAAGTGGTGACTGTTTTTTTTCTTTAAAAGGGGGTGGCTTGGACGGCTATAACTTACAACTCTGTACCTGCTGTGTTTCAGTTTTGTTTAAGGGGGATGAGTGAAATTTATATTCTCTACATTTTTTGAGCTAGAGACTTGATTCTTTGTACAAACATTCACTGCATGATACATAATGATGTGTTAAAAGTTTCATCATTGTGAAACATTTATTCTATGAGTTATTAAATATTATATTTTTTTAAATTTTCAAATATTATAATTAAATGGGTTCCACAATTTTTTAGTAAAATTGTCTGATTTTTTACAAGATCCTTAAAATATTTAGAAAAACATCATGGATTAGAATTCTTATAACGTGAATACAAAGGGAGAAAAAATAATTTTGTACCTCATGCGTGGAATTAAAAAAAAAATAATAAAATACATTTATTTTTTATTTTTAAAATACTACCTCAATCATGAAACCGATGCACTTCTTTGTTACCCATTGTTGTTACGATATGCAGTAAAAATTTGAACCTTCTAGAACACAATTTCTGAATTCCATTCAATTTTGAATGTACTAAAATGCAGTGGAAATAAAAGTGTAGGAAAACAAGTTTAAAGATTTGCATGCAGATAGTATTTAACTGGCGCAGTCTTTTAACTCTGACGTAATTAAGGCACTTAGAAGCACCACAGGCCTCTGAAACTTTGCCAATATAAACATTAGAGAACAGGCTATTTTTTAGTACAAAAAAATCCAATTTTGATCTCAAATGTTCAATTTTTCACCCATCACCCCCCTTAAGGATTTCTCTCAAGTAAATACTGTTAAAATGGCAACTCAGTTCGCTATTCCAAACACACAGTAACTTCCTGGGTTGAATCCTGCTTTCCAACAGTGTTGCCATTACTTACCTAATATTACTGTTGTAACACATTAACAATGCAAGAGCTGTTTCTTGCAATTAATGCCAAATAGGAACAATCCAGCTTTATTAAATATGATCTGATAAGTTACCTTCTAATAAATATTGTATTGTATTGTAAGCCTATGTTTCCCCTTTCCAGAGATTTAGGCGCTCTCCCCCTATAGGGAAGAATTTGAACCATACTAATTTAGTTACACTTGTTTTCGTATAGATGTCATTTTGAGTGGTCCGTGGTCGGCGTTCCGCCTAATACCGACATCTAGGAAACCAAGGTAGTACTAGAACGGGAAAATTCGGTAAATTTTGCTTAGAGGCCTTTTCATTCAGGCTTAAGGATTTTTACGAGCCTGAAAATCTTCCCTATAGTAGCGGAAATAATTACATATGTATGCTACATGGACCAAAGTTACAAACTATGTGGATTATCTTCCAATACAACTATGGCAAAATCTCATGCTGCTACAGTGTTATTTCTTCTGTTGCGATATCTACTTCATCGTTCGGTACTACATTCCATATTGTTTGATCACATGATTTTTATAACTTTTTTATTAGTTGCATTACGTTACGAAAGTTAATGTACATTCTAATAAATTTCGTGATTAGGTTAGCTATAGCTAGGAACTATTCGAAAATATGCTTGTCTTATTGACGACACAATTCTCTGTCCCATGAAATACAAAATGATAGCGATGGAGACTGAACCAGTTTAGATGGAAGGTGTGAACCAACAATAATCAGTCCATTTATATAGGCTACATATTTTTAAATTACCGTGCGTAGTAATTTCACTGTAATCCACTTATTTTCTTTGTAAGGTTTTGTGCCAATTGCATCTATTTTAAGAAAATAAAATAATTTAGTAACACATTATTGGATTCAAAGTAGTTTATTCTATTTTTAATATTTGTGATGGAAATATGCAACTATGTAATTATTATCGCAACTTCAAACAACAGCGCCAATGCGGTCATGGTCGGAACTTCAAACTTTTCTCTTTTTGGGAACGTTGGATTGTTTTTTTTTTTTTGTAGTTTGGAAGAAATAAATGTTTGAAGTCTATTCCTTCTTTTTGAATAGCCCTACATAATGAAGGGCGCTTAACCAAACGATAAATACAAACATTTTTAAATGCGTAGATGTCACGCATTGAGTGTAGGACAACACATTAACAAGAACAAATTAAACGCATTTTGAGAATGTTGATACTTACGTTTTGGTTTAGCGCACCTCATATAGGCCTGTAATATAAATAGCAGAAACAAGATGTAATTTACTTAATTTAGCATAAAGGTGAAATAGGAAAGTAAAATAAACGTTTTAAATATAATAATTACGAAAATCACAAATTAGATTAAATTAATAAATTAATTAAATAAAAATAAAACTTAGTTTTATTCTATTTTCATATTTATTAAGTTATAGTTCAGTGAAAGCTGTTTCGGTACACTGTACCTTCATATTTGAATAAACGAGCTCCATTTGTTTCTGAAAATAATATGGTTAATAGAAGAATAAGTGAGGATTTTTAATATAAATTTTATTACCGGTATATCATCCGATATCAGTCACTTTCATTAACAACGTTCGAAATAATCTCCTTTTTATAGCGCTTGCGCAAGCAATTTCCATTGAGATACAAACTAAACAGAGCTGAACTGAATCCTAGTTGTCAACCTTATATTTAATTGTTATGAATCAATGAGAAGAGACAAAATGGTATTTTGTCATAGCAAATGCTTCTCTCGACTTCAATGTAAACTAGTTCATGCTAAACCCATTCTTTGGACGGAAAAATCCAATATAGACCTACAGTTTATTAGTAAAGTAAAGTGATCCCACTACAGGCCTCAGGAGGCCCTTGGGATAGTAGGAGGTTAAGGCTCCCACTTCTTCTGGACAATTGGCACTTGATGTCAGCCGGGTTGTCAGCCGTGCGTGATGGCCGTCTTTACTCCCAGAACAAGTGTCTGATACTCATTTCCGTTAGAGGCTGAGTCGACCCCAGGGCCACAGTGGTTTGGGCCAGTTCAAAAATCCTGACCCCACCGGGACACGAACCCTCGACCTTCCGGCTTGTAGCACAGTGCCTTAATCACTACGCTACGGCGTGCCCCTCATAGCTTATTAGTGCATTAACTAATTATACAGGGTATAACAAAACTCTACTGCAAAAGTTCAGAAATTAATTCCTCATATTGAGAGAAGAAAAAAGTGTTGTATAACATTGCGTCCGGAAATTTATAATTACAGAGTTATTCGAACGTTTATGGATGTTAGCAAACCACTGAAAACATACATAATACTCAGTTTCTCAGCACACTGTAAACCATTAACAAACCAACTCACTGGCACTATCAAACCAGTAGATTCATGGCCGCGCAGACATAAACTCTCCATACATCCCTATCCTTAGCTAATGTTTTCCAATCATTTCCTGTATAATCTACTTCCCTCAAATCGTAGTTAATGTTATACTCCCACCTCAATCTTGATCTACCCCTCTGGTTTGCCTGCAAGAAGTTTCCATGCACGTCTTTAATTTCCCATTCGTGGCACATGTCCTGCCTATCGCAGTCTACGAGACTTAACTGTTCTTATTATATCTGGCTTCCTATAAAGACCATGTAGTTCACCGTTATGGAATCTTCTCCATTCACCTGTCTGTTCACCTCTCTTTGGTCCAAATATTTTCCTAAGAACTTTATTCCTTTCCTCCCTTCTTTTCCCATGTTTGGCAACCGTATATAACTGGTAGAATAATAGTTGTATATATTTTCAGTTTAACGTTTTTTGAAAAGAGTTGGAACGTCAAGAGTCTCTGCAATGCATAATAGCACGCATTTTGCAGAATTGAGCCTGCGTTTAATTTATTTTTGCATCTCATTCCTATTTGTGATTATTGTTCCTAGGTATTTGAATTCAGCCACTTCCTCAAATTTCCCTCATTTGTCATCAGCTATCCATTTCCATTGTATAATATATTTCACGTGTGACCATATATTTAGTTTTATTATATTTACTTCCAGTCCCAATTTCTTACTGTTACTCAATAGTGTGTGCGTGTTGGCCTTTAGTATCTCTTCGCTATCTCCCAATAGTACATCATCAGCATAAACTAACAGCTTATAATATCATTGAGTTGTAGGCCTTTTTTCATCCTTTATAGATTTGATGGCATGCTCTGGTACAAAATTAAATAGTAGAGGAGATAGTGCATCTTCTTGTTTCAACCCATTCTGGATTTCAAAAGTATCCGAAAACTGTTTACTTACACGCACCCTACTATTTGTGCCATTTAGACCACTGAAACATAATTCTTACCATCACTGAAAAAGACTTTACACAAACCAATCAGATACGGCTAAGTAACCTAACCATGACGAGAAATCATTTGCAGGTGATAATAAATATTCAGGTGGAAACCCATTTTATTCGCAACATGTTTCTTTATTTACAATGTGATGGATATCTGTTTTCAGTAGTTTACTAACTGTCACTATCGAACCCGTAGGTTCATGGCCGCGCGGACATAAGCTCTCCATACATTCCTATCCTGAGCCAATGTTTTCCAATGATCCCCTGTATAGTCTACTTCCCTCAAATCATAGTTAATGTTATTCTCCCACCTCATTCTTGGTCTACCAACTGGGCCTTTTCCCTCTGGCTTTCCTACAAGAAGCTTCCATGCACGTCTTTCATTCCCCATTCGTGCCATATGTCCTGCCCATCGCATTCTACCAGACTTAACTGCTTTCATTATATCTGGCTTCATATAAAGATCATACAATTCATTGTTAAGCAGTCTTCTCCATTCACCTGTCTCTTTGGTCCAAAATTTTCCTAAGAACTTTATTCTCAAATACTCGTAATCTCCTTTCCTCCCTTAAAGTAAGAGTCCATGTTTCGCACCCATATAATGTAAAAGGCAGAATAATAGTTCTATATATTTTCAGTTTAACTTTTTTGAAAGGAGTTGGGACATCAAGAGTCTCTGCAATGCATAATGCAATGCATTTCCAGAATTGAGCCTATGTTTAATTTCTTTGTGCATCTCATTCCTGTTTGTGATTAATGTTCCTATGTATTTGAATTCAGCCACTTCCTCAAAATTTCCCTCATTTTTCATTAGCTGTCCATTTCCATTATATAATGTATTTCTATGTATGGCCATATATTTAGTTTTATTGATATTTACTTCCAGTCCCAGTTCCTTAGTGTTACTCAGTACTGTGAACGTGTTGACCTTTAGTAGCTCCACGTTTCAGTGGTTTACTAATAATAATAATAATAATAATAAATAATAATAATAATAATAATAACAATAATAATAATAATAATAGTTCGGATAAATCTGTAATTATACATTTCCGGACACATATTCTACTAGACGGTTTTCTTATCGAATATTTGCGCCGTTGATTTTTGTTACTCTCTGTATAGCTTACTTAAATCTATGGACCTATGAATTCAGGCCGCCTCTGTGCATTCGCTTTGTTGACATTCTACGAAAAAAATATTATAACTTAGGCATAATGCTACAAAGCTAATGTACATTAACTACTAGCTGTATACAGTCACGATATAACATAACATTGCACGAACATTTCAAAGTGTTATTATCATTCACTATTAATAAAGTATTCATAACTGTGTTGGTGATAAAATGTAGCGGTGCGCATTATATGCAGGTAAAATATTTTTACAAAATTGTATATTCAATGTAGAATTAATTTTTAAATTGTAAATAAAATATACAATTTTAAACTCGTTATTTTTGCAACATATTAATTACAAATATAAAGTGTATAAGTCTGAATTCAGAGTACGTTCGAAATATAGATGAAATAAATCGAATAAATTTGCCTGGTTATTGAGTGGTTGAAGACAAACAATTAGGGAAAGAGAATCAATAGCATCAAACAAAAGTAATGCCACGAGTGATTTTCATTTTATCTAGAGGATTTGGAAATCAAGAGTGGTGTTTGTTTGGACTACATAACGAATAAATTAAGCTACATACAAATAATTATTTAAATATCCATCCATAGTAATTCTGCCCGAAGGCAGGTCCTTCACTGCAATCATAGTATTTTCATGCTATGCTTGCAGCTTTACTAGGGAATTGTAGGTGTGGTAGCTACCCGTTGCTTTCCACACCGGTGAAGGATGATGATGATGATAATGATGGCCATATGATTTCGGGGACCGTTTGTGCCTTAAAGTTTTCCTCACATTTGTCTTACAGGCGAGGAAAAACCCCGATAAAAACCTCTCCCAGAAAAATTGCCCCGACCGGGGATCGAGCCCGGGCCCGCTGCGTGACAAGGCAGCACGCTACCTCGAGACCACAGCGGTGGACTTGTGGTTATTTAAAAATATTTATATATTTAATGTAAACGGCGATGTTTGAAAACAAATGAGAAATGTTTGATTATGTTTCATTTGTTCATGCACTGCAACTTGATCATGTTGTTTATTCGCAATGTTGTAAGAATGCACCCTAGTGGAGAAAAATTTAATCACATCAAACTATATATTATAACCAACATTACAGATTATTAATTATTTTTTTAGGAAACAACTTAGTAAAATAATTATTTAAAAACACAATTATTGAAGAGACAGTTATCAAATGTGTAGTTCGAAGGAATATGTTCAATATTTGCTATATTCAACATATTTGTTGGAGGGTCACTCACTTGAAAACAATGCTCTGACCTGTTCAGAATATTAAAAAGGAGGAGATTTCTTTATTTTGGTGAACAGAATTCTACAAATAGCGAGGTGAAACACTACTGTCATTGGTTGTATAACGAATTTAATTGAAACGTGATTGGTCATTGACTCTCATTTGGGGCATGTGTTAAATAGTACGAGTAATTATTTGTTTATCATTATATATACATATATATCTTCTGTACGTGTGTATGTTACTGAACTACTCTGAAACGACTGGACTGATTTTGATGAAATTTTTTGTGTGTCTGGTCCCTCGATAGGTAGTTTAGATTCACAATTGGTCCTTCTAAAACCATCAGGTGTGAAGTAAAAATTTAAAAAAAAAATCTCCAGCGGTCACAATTTTCCATGCTTCACAATGAAAATCAGCATATCCTATTAAAATAAACCGAGGTAAGCATTATTCACAAGGGTCAATTTCACCAACAGAGGTAACTGTATTACGCCAGTTTTCCCCATATACAATACATTGCTTAAACCTCTGTTGGTGAAACCGACCCTATATGAGCGAAATCCGACTATTAGGATCGGTTCCACCAAGAGAAGTAACGGTATTACGCGAGTTTTCCCCGTGTATAATGCATAGCTTAAACTGGCGAAATATTGGTGAAACCGACTCTTAGAACTGGAGGTTTACCTGCAATCCGAAATTAAAAACCGATTAGCAACCGTTATGTTTTGTACGTATCAGCGTTTACCATTAAATTTAATTAACCTTTAAACTTATTTTATTTAGGCGTAGCAACGCACGCCTGATATTATCTAGTGTTACATACAACCTAGTATTAAAATGAAAAAGAGTAGGGAATAGTATTAGATGGTTTCAGACCTTAATTAGAGATTGAATGAAACCAAACTAGTAATAACTACTCAATCTTTTTTTTTAAGTTCAGAATATAATTAATCTGTAAATTATAACATATTAATGATTAGAGCCTAATTATTAAAAAAAATTAATTTTGTATATAAAGTTGACTATTATCATATTATTTGGATTTCATGCAATTCCTAAATTAGGGTCCGAACTCATCCTATTCCTGGAAACCAGATATAATAAGAGCAGTTAAGTCTCGTAGACTGCGATTGGCAGGATATGGGGCACGAATGGGGAACTAAATATGTGCATGGAAGTTCCTTATAGGAAAACCAGAAGGAAAACGCTCAGTTGGTAGACCAAGAATGAGATTGGAGAATAACATTAACCATGATTTGAGAGGGTGATTGAAAAACATTAGCTTTGGATAGGGAACTATGGAGAGCTTATGTCCGCGCGGCCATGAACCTACGTGTTCGGTAGAGCTATGGAGTTAGTTATATCATGTTAGTTCTATTTTATCCAAATCCTAAATTAAGGTCCGAAGTCATCCCATTCCATCCAAACTCCCTTTTCTTTTAATTCTGGACTGTAAGTATAAAACAAGTGGAATATAAATAAATGTAACAATTTTTTGTATTTTTAGAGATATTATATCAAGTTGCTTCTCTGCAACCAGACAAATATCTTCGGGTTAAAGATTTTTTTTAACTCTACAGTGTATTTTGAATAATTCAGAAGTACAGTGCAATTCTAAATGGCTGGCACAAGAAAAGGAAAACATTTCTTTGAGTGCTGTAATACATTTATTTCACAAATGCAAGAAAAATCATTAAAAGTTAGGTCACCAATTTCCGATTGGCAGTGTCGGTCAATAATGGTGGACTAGTGGTTACCAAGATTCGCGGGTGCCTCCTTTCTTCCGATTTAATAGATTTGGATTTTTGTTTAGATTTATTTTGGAACCTTATGTTTTTAACTTAAAATTTTTATCATTATTATTATTATGTCCACCGCTGTGGTCTCGAGGTAGCGTGCTACCTTGTCACGCAGCGGGCCCAGGTTCGATCCCCGGTTGGGGCAATTTTTCTGGGTGAGGATTTTATCGGGGTTTTTCCTCACCTGTAAGACAAATGTCAGGAAAACTCGAAGGCCCAAGCGGTCCCCGAAATCATATGGCCATCATCATCATCATCCTTATCATTATCATCATCATTATCCTTTATTATTATCATTATTATTATTATTATTATCATCATATTTTAGAATGTTGGATTGACCGTGTTAAATTGAATGTTGTTCCACTGATGTGTCCCCAAGACACTCCACCTTAAACCATGAGATGCTTTCCTTTGTGAAGGGCATAGTGTACATACCCCCATTTCCACAATTTACACCAAACTAAGGCACCGGATACTTGGTGCGGTGAAATTTGTTGATCAGACTATGCAGGCACTGTTCCGGAAACGAATTATGACGTAGACATGTCAGCTCACAAATTGTGTCCTAACCGAACATTTCTGAAAGTCCACGGAAACGTGGGGAGTTAACCTTTCATACACAATTTTTTTGAATGAAATAAATTAATTTCAACAGCCACAGGAATGTTTCTTTTTATACCAATCAATTAGAATTGCCTTCTACATTAACAATTTGTTAAATTATAATAAACATTATAAGATTTTTTCTTGAAAAAATGCTGAATTTAGCTATGTACTAAACTATATATTAGCGTCTTCTTTCCTTTTTGTTTAAAAAGATTTACACCATCATCATGTTGACATTTTATTTACATTTGTTTAAAAAAATGTTGTGTTAAAAATCCCAGTGTCTGAAGCAATATCTCTCTCTCTCTCTCTCTCTCTCTCTCTCTCTCTTTCATATCTCTCTCTCTTTCATATCTCTCTCTCTTTCATATCTCTCTCTCTTTCATATCTCTCTCTCTTTCATATCTCTCTCTCTTTCATATCTCTCTCTCTTTCATATCTCTCTCTCTTTCATATCTCTCTCTCTTCATCTCTCTCTCTTTCATCTCTCTCTCTCTCTCTCTCTCTCTCTCTCTCTCTCTCTCTCTCTCTCTCTCTCTCTCTCTTGTTGACAGCTATTGGTGCTGTCCAGTGTGCCTTTTTCTGTGACTTTTATTTGTCCCTTGTCGCGAATTCACGTGTGTATTCAGTATTTTTTGGGAATTTATTCTAATGTAGCATGTAATATGTTATTTAATATGGATGTTTATTGCGAATAGATCTCGCTTGATTGGGGCATCGGAATCCGTGTCTCTGAAGAGCTCGGCTCGATCCAGGACCGGAATGAGCCACGCCACTCTGCGCTGACCTTACTGTTCTTGGTTGCTTCATGCTGAGTACTATGGCTGGTTTATTTCGTCGAATACGTTTCTATGTGTAGTGCGCCATTGCGGAAGGTGTCCATGTTTTCATGATCATTTATGTTTTGTAACATGGTGGTGATCCTTTCCGTTATGATAGTATCAATATATGGTACTTTCGTGGCCTCATGCAACTCTGTTATCCTTGTGTAACACGGGGTCGAAAGTATGATTTTTAGACATTAATTTTGCAGTATCTGGAGTTTCTTTTTGTGGCATTTCGCAAAGATACTCAGAGATTCGCAGCCGTACAATAGCATACTATGGATCACAGCCACATATAATGTGACCTTGATCCTTCGGGAGAGTGACAAACAATACCTCCTCGTTTAATCTTCACAAGTCACAACCATCCCATACCTTACAGGATGTTTGACATTTTCTCAAATGTTGAGTTATGAATCCCGTGACGTAGATATGCGGCATGTAAAATAATTTCGTCTACTATGTAAGAGGTCACTGATCAAGTATTTTTGGCTCATCCATGCCCAGTTTTTAATTGTTATGATAATAAACTAACATGTTAAATGAGCGCAGCTAACGAAACCCGTACCCGTACCTAATGATGTTTTTCGTAAAAAATGTATTTATTTATAAATTGCTAACATTTTCAAATTCATGTTTGAGGTACTGATTTCAGTGCTAATAAAAAATCAATATTTAATAAATTCTTATCAGAGTACTCATGTGTATTAAAATTCCTTCCAAAAAAATCATACAATAATAAATTCAATAATAATTTATATATATATATATATATAGATATTATAAATATATTTTTGACATTTGGCAATGAAGGCAAATATGATATGAAAAGAAAAAAGAATGCTTGACTCGGGATTTGAACTCGAGTCTCTAAAGTCTGTACCTTTAGCGCTCTAACCAACTGAGCTACCCAAGAATTCCAAGACAAACATACAATTTTCTTATACATGTAGTATTCTCAATTCACACAAGAGGTAGCGGAAATATCATTCAACTGCCATCTAGCGGCTAACGTAACAGTTAAGCAAATTATTAAAGAGAATATTTACTTTATAGCAGTAACGTTTGTATATATAGATATTATAAATATATTTTTGACATTTGGCAATGAAGGCAAATATGATATGAAAAGAAAAAATAATGCTTGAGTCGGGATTTGTGTGAATTGAGAATACTACATGTATAAGAAAATTGTATGTTTGTCTTGGAATTCTTGGGTAGCTCAGTTGGTTAGAGCACTAAAGGTACAGACTTTAGAGACTCGAGTTCAAATCCCGACTCAAACATTCTTTTTTCTTTTCATATCATATTTGCCTTCATTGCCAAATGTCAAAAATATATTTATAATATCTATACATACAAGCGTTACTGCTATAAAGTAAATACTCTCTTTAATAATTTGCTTAACTGTTACGTTAGCCGCTAGATGACAGTTAAATGATATTTCCGCTACCTCTTGTGTGAATTGAGAATACTACATGTATAAGAAAATTGTATGTTTGTCTTGGAATTCTTGGTTAGCTCAGTTGGTTAGAGCGCTAAAGGTACAGACTTTAGAAGCTCGAGTTCAAATCCCGACTCAAGCATTCTTTTTTCTTTTCATATCATATATATATATATATATATATATATATATATATATACAAGGGTCATTTCATAAGTCATTGCATTATTTTTCATCAGCCAATAAAGCTGCAAGAAACAAAATTCAGTATATACAAGTCAAAGTCACTGGAATGTCCTTCACAATGTGGTAGAAAACTGGGATCAAGATACAGGAGGATATGGGTAAGGGCAATTGAAAGATGCATAAATATAAATCATTGTTTTGCTTCTATTACATGGGAATAAAAATAATAATAATATTCATATAAACCACCGCTAACACACTTCAAAATTGTAATTGAAGATGCTGCTGCATGTGAAGCAGTTTACAAACAGAGAGGGTAACTTAACAGTATTTCGAGGAAGAATGGTGCACATAGACACATCACAAACAGCTAATGGTATTCAGCACCTTCCTCATCAATGGCAAAAATGTATGTAAGCCTTGGAGGATCCTCCTGTATCTGAATTCCGGTTTTGTACCACCATTGTGAAGGACATTCCAGTGACTCTCACTTGTATATACTGAATTTTGTTTCCAGCAGCTTTATTGGTTTATAGTTGCCATGACTTATGAAATGACCCTCGTATATACAAGCAATATGGTACAACGTAATTATATATATACTTACTTACTTACTCACTGGCACTATCGAACCCGTAGGTTCATGGCCGCACGGACATAAGCTCTCCATACATCCCTATCCTGAGCTAATGCTTTCCAATCATTCCCTGTATAATCTACTTCCCTCAAATCATAGTTAATGTTGTTCTCCCACCTCATTCTTGGTCTACCAACTGGGCGTTTTCCTTCTGGCTTTCCTACAAGAAGCTTCCATGCACGTCTTTCATTCCCCATACGTGCAACATGTCCTGCCCATCGCAGTCTACGAGACTTTACTGTTCTTATTATATCTGGCTTCCTATAAATACCATGTAGTTCATTTTATGTAGTCTTCTCCATTCACCTGTCTGTTCATCTCTCTTTGGTCCCAAAAATTTTCCTAAGAACTTATTCTCAAATACTCGTAATCTCCTTTCCTCCCTTAAAGTAAGAGTCTATGTTTCGCACCCATATAATATAACTGGTAGAATAATAGTTTTATATTTTTCAGCTTAACGTTTTTTGAAAGGAGTTGGGACATCAAAAGTCTCTGCAATGCATAATAGCATGCATTTCCAGAATTGAGCCTATGTTTAATTTCTTTGTGCGTCTCATTCCTATTTGTGATTATTGTTCCTAGGTATTGAATTCAGCCACTTTCTCAAAATTTCCCTCATTTGTCATTAGCTGTCCATTTCCATTATATACTGAATTTCTACCTGTGACCATATATTTAGTTTTACTGATATTTACTTCCAGTCCTAATTTCTTAGTGTTACTCAATAGTGTGTGCGTGTTGGCCTTTAGTATCCCCTCGCTATCGGCCAATAGTACTACATCATCAGCATAAAAACTAACAGCTTATTAATACCATTCAGTTGTAAGCCTTCCTCATTCTCTAAAGATTTAATGGCATGCTCTAGTACAAAATTAAATAGTAGAGGAGATAGTGCATCTCTTGCTTCAACCCATTCTGGATTTCAAAAGTGTCTGAAAATGTTTGCCTACACGCACCCTACTATTTGAGCCATTTAGACACATTCGTATAAGTCTAACTAACTTTTTAGGAATTCCGAACTCCAGCAGGATACTATATAACTTCTCCCTCTTAATTGAATCATATGCTTTTTTGAAGGCATATCATACAATAATCATAATTTTATTTCAATGTTATTTGCATCTTATATAAATGAATGTAATTGAATGCTTTAGACTCTATACTATTAAATTTACTTTAACTCGGTTACAATATGTCACGAACGGTTCGTCTTTAATTTCCCATGTGGTATAAAATGTCGATCTGGAGCTGGTACTAAGATTGCTCTCCATAATTGTGAAAAATCTAGCTATTTTGCTTCGCTAAAATTAGCATAAAGTATGTTCTTTTTTTAAATAATTATTTGATGTTAGGTTGGTCACAGTCTTCATTAATCATGCCATCAAAATGCAATACAACTCTTAACAGCAGTACCTTAAGTGGTATATCTACAATTAATCTCCAGGCTACTAATTTAGCAATGATCAAATAGAACTATTGGCTAAAATGGAGTTGAGTCATTATAAACATCTCTTAAATCGATGCTCTCCTATACATTTAAAATGTATATTAAATAAATTGTCCTAAAAATGTCCTCTTCCATAATATTGTAATAAATACACGTCAAACGCCATAAAAAGAAAATAATCAAAATTCCTAACAGAATACGATGATTAGAAAATCGCCTCTTAATAATTAAACAATTCCCCAAAAACGAGTTATTATTATGCCTGAAATTGAGTTTTAAATATAGTTTATTTTGTATAATTATATATGTCAATGTGCAAATATGTTTAGATAAATATGAATAAACATAAATTAGTGAACAAAATGAACCTTGTCAACTCCAGCGCAGTATCACCAACGCTTCGTTATTCTGAATGATACGACCCTCTCCTTTTGTGACCTACAAGAAAAAAAAAGAAAAAATAATTTCCAGAACTGTTCAGCTTTAAAAAATACACCGACACAATGTACCAGACAGTGGAAAGTGAGATATCTGATATATTAGATAATATTTTAACTTAGTTCTTTTTAAATGTTTAATTCCGATATTATAGCTAACATATTTTGTCCGATTGAGGGTCTTTCCACTTTCAGCGGTTGCCCTTTTACCAGCCGGCTGCTGGCCCTTCCCATCCACATGTGTCAATCACAGAGGTAGATGATCAACAGCCAGTGTAGGGGTGACATGTGGTTAGCATGCTGAGTCCCCCAGCTGTTATAGCTGGTTCCTCAACCTGGAGCCGCTACTTATTGTAGCTACCCAATTGCCTCACGATGCTGGGTGGGCACCGGTCCCATACCATGAGAAAATTTCTTCCCCCATGGAGACTCGAACCAGCGCAAGTCCCGTAGCTCTGCGCCAAGGCTTCCTACCTTAACCGCTCGGCTACGGCGCGGGACACAACCCAGCAACAGCTCGCACTGCCTGTGCTACGGATCGTCCATGGGTAGTTAGGAGGGGAGAAGTCTCCGCTTTAGCGGAATGACAAACGAACAACTGAAACATCGGACCACCTCACATATTTTGTTATTAGCTTAATTTCACTCTCCTTAATTATTACTGATGCATTCATTTTTAGCCCCATAAACACGACAAACAGTGAATATTCAGTTGCTGTATCGAGTAGAGATGACGTAACGTTGACCTTGCGTACTTACCGATCAATTAAAAATAAATGTTGTTAAGTGATCAAAGGAGAAGCTTTATTTTCGATACTTTATTTATGCACTTAATTATAAATTGCAACAGATGAAGTTCATTTGTTCCGCTCAAGAATGAACAACACAACTGAAATACTTGTATATTAATGCGAGCAAGTATGTTGACTGTGCTCCACCCCTTTGATCCGATGTCAACAAACAACGACGTTAACTCAAAATGCACATAACTGAAAGGTAAGAGAACTAAAAATGAATGCCTTCATTATTACTTTTGAATAAATAACAAAGTAAATCAATCATATATTTCCACCTATAAGTATGGCTGCAATTATTCAACCTACGTCACAGGCAATAGAGATACCAGGTTACTGTGCTTAAATTCTAATGACATAATACCATCAAAGGTAGATTAAAGCGCAGTCTTCCGTTATCACCAAATCGTGACCTTCCCTAGTGAGTATCAAATGCATCCACAATTAAATGCATGTTCGCAACATAAGTATAGGAGTGTTTCGAATATTACAGGCCGTTCTGATAAATAATCACTTTTGTGGAAGGAATATCGAATCAGATTTCGGAATCATAGTATCGAAAAATGAAAGACGAAAGAATAAACGAAAACAAAATCTCTGTGCCAAGAGTTGATATCAGAACCAATTATAACTGCATCCGCAGGAAATTGCGTCATATTTTTGTAAAGCCTAAAAATAAACACTTGCTCTTTGAATTTATAGGAACTATTCAACTCATGCCCCAAATAGGAGACAATGACCGATCGCGTTTCAATGAATTTTGATTTACAACCAATGACAGTCGTCTTTCACATGGAATTTATCAAATAAATTTTTAATATTAAAGAAAGCTCCTCCTTTTTAATATTCTGAATAGGCCAGAGCTTTATTTAGCAGTGACTGACTCTCTAAGAAATACGCCTACCAGATTGTACATATAGTGCACGAATGTAAACAGATAGTGTTTGCGGGATATAATATAAAAACGTTTGTAGCAATTGATTATACCACAAAGAAATAAACCACTGTTTGCACTTTCTTAAACTTATTATTTCCCAGGTAATAACGTTTCAGAAAAATATAATTAACATATTTACATCACAGGACATCAAAAGTTAATTAATATACAGTTTGATGTGTTTCATTTTTCTCCTCTAGAGTGCATTCTTACAATATTGCGATCCTTTGGCAAATAAATAATATGATCTGGTTGCAGTGATGAAGAAGTGAAACATAACAAACGTTTCTCATTTATTTTCAAACATTACCGTTTATATTAAATATATAAATATTTTAAAGTAACTATATTTAAAAAAATGATTTGTGAGTAAACTGCTTAATTTTATTCGTTAAACAGTTCTAACAAATACCACTCTTGATATCCAAATTCTCTACATAAATTCCCTCCTCACTTCGTGAGTCGTGAATTTATCGTTAATTTGGAAATCACTCGTGGCATTACTTACGATAAGTTCCTTGATAAGTATTACGTCTCGTAAAATTGTCAATTCAATAGTTCGTCGCGCGTGCTTAGCTTCCAAATATCCGATAAAGAAGACATTTTTACAAACCCTGAACATTTGACCACAGGATACCATTCAAATGTCTTAAGATATGCCTTATATAACATGTACATATTAGCCGAAATTATTGCAAACGCTTTTAATATTATAATGATATTGTGAAAAGAAAAATTAGTGTCTGAACCAGGAATCGAACCGTTGGACCTCTAGTTCTCCAGACTAGTGTGTAGTCCACTACACCATTCCAGACCTGGCACAACCATTACAATTCTTTCCACATATCAAATCTATAATTCTCGTTTCGTCCGCTGTCAGGTAGGTGTCATAACCATCGCCAACGGCCAGCTTCGTGAAAGTGCCAATAAAACTGATGTTAACTGTTAAAAACTTAAACCAGCGATTCCCATCCTTTTTTCGACTCGCGAACCCCTTACACAAAAATCTGAGTTCGGTGAACCACTGACTTTTAAATATTTTATTTATGTACAGAATTTTAATGTTTACACATCTTTCTGTGCCTAAAGTTTTATTTTTCTTCTCCGCTCGTCTCTCTCCATCCAATCCATGTCCTCCAGTCCTCTTGCTCTCATTCCAGTTCTTATTCCTGCATCCACGAGTTTCGAGGTCTTCCTCTCCTCCTTCTTCCAGGTGGACACAATTCCAATGTTTTAAATATACATAATTATATAGTAGACATGCACAAAACAAATTCATGCAAAAGATTGAATAACGTTATATTAACTTAACCCTTAACTGTTAAAACCTAAGGCTACTCTAGTTACGACTTAACGTTACACAACGTGTAGGCCTAGTTGTAGCGAAATCAAATACATTCTTGACGTTGGTTTTTACATAACTGTAAATCATGCATTCATTGTAAATATTAATTTATTGTGGAAATAATGTGATAAATTCCCGATGTTACACATAGTCAATAAGGATCATAATATAATAATAATAATAATATAATAATAATAATAATAATAATAATAATAATAATAATAATAATTATTATTATTATTATTATTATTATTATTATTATTATTATTATTATTATGCTGCAGAAAATGAAGGGAACAATAATAGACCTAACCTCGAAACCCGCCATTACGGAAAACTTTTGGCGAACCCCATGGAATATTTGGCGAACTACCTGGGGGTTCGCGAACCACAGATTGGTAAACGATGGCTTAAACTAACCACCACGACATATCAGGGACCTGAAAAACAAATATAACAGCTGTGTTACAGAGTGACTGGTAATGAGGTTTAATGGAAACGTGCTGAATATCGCACCTAACACTTTGTATTTCACTATATACACTAGATATTTTTGAAGTCTTTGAAATGAATCATATTTGAGTTCCCTGAACCGTGAACTTCCCTTGTCAATACCGGATTACATTGCTATCTGGAAACGCATGCGTACAAATGCTGCGTACATGTCGGATGGGGGCTTCAAACCTACCGACACCGGGTTTCGCCTTCTCCTTTCTCATTATCATCAACCCTTATACAACACTCCATAAAAATACTTAATGACTATTTAACTCATGCCCCAAATGGGAGTCAATGACCAATCACGTTTCAATGATTTCTGTTTTACAACCAATCAGAGTCGTGTTTCACCAAATATTTATCAGTGTTATAATTACCATATTAAAGAAAGCTCCTCCTTACAATATTGCGTTCCTTTGGCAATAAATAGTATGATCTGGTTGCAGTGATAAACAAAAGAAGCAGTAGAAGCGTACCTATCGTTTCTCATTTGTAAACATCGCCGTTTACATTAAATATATAAATATTTTAAAATAACTATAGTTAAATAATGATTTGTGAGTAAACAGCTTAATTTTATTCGTTAAATAGTCCTAACAAATGCCACTCTTGATTTCCAAATTATCGATAAATTCACGACTCACGAAGTGAGTCGTGAATTTATCGATAATTTGGAAATCACTCGTGGCATTACTTATGATAAACTCATCCTACACTCATTTCTTAACTGACATGAGAACCACATTCGGACAAAGACTGCAACGAGTTCATAATGCTAGTGCAACCTACGCAAATCAGACCACATAACTCCAGTATTTAAAATGTAAATCAGACCACATAACTCCAGTATTTAAAATACATTGCCTCTGCTTCTTATTCAACACTTTGTCCACCTCATCACCCTTTTATATTTCTACTCGCTTTCATTCGATATCCTCCCACCATAACTAGAACACACGATCAAGAGAAAATTTAACTCTAGCAGTTCCTCTACATCGAACATCACTATTCCTCATTCTCCTGTTTCAGCCTACCCACTCTGGAATTCCCTCCCCTCGTATATTAAGGACTGCCCGACTCAAAAATAGTTGTAAAAGAAACTCACTTCATATTTCCTTAGACAATATAATATATAACAATATAATAAGTTCTATGTATATCTTTATTATTTCTTTATATTTTAAAGTTTCTGTACTAAGGTTATTATTTTTGTTATAATAATAATAATATTTTTTTCTTCTTTTCCCTTGTCAACTTTATATTGTGCAGTCTATAATTATATATTATGTATCATTTATCATAATTCTAATTGTATGTATAATTTAACTCTGGTGAAGTGGAAGAGAAGATCTTACGGTCTCAACTCCATCAGGCAAAATAAATAAATAAAAAATAAATCTCTGTACATAATACAAGGTACGCATCATTTATATGCGAAATGGTGAGTAAATTGAAAATGGACCACTTTAACGTAATCTGACAGCCTAGCACGGAACCCGAACTCGAAAAATGCGATGAGTGGTATTGGAGCACACGCACATATACACACACAAACACATGCGTGTGCGATAATGATTTTTTTACGCGCGCTTTAATTTTTTTCTTCTCGTTATATTAGGCTCACAGCCTATACTTTCCAGAAATTAAGAGACCATCCATCTCCTTCTGTCTTCCATTCGATATTTTCCTGTCTGCATGTATATTGTCTCTTGCCACATGTACAATTCTGCCCGATGTTACGCGAGATACATGTTGGTTGCATTCAATTATTAATAAAACTTACCTCATATTTTAGGTAATTAAATTTTATTTTGATAAATTATGATGATGTATATATATATATATGTGTATATAATTTATTTATTTATTTATTCATAACTTATTTTATTTTGAATTCTTCCCACGGAATTTATGGGTTGCCGTAAGTACGTAGTGTAGGCCTACCTCTTATAAAAATTAAAAATAATCATTCAACAAAATAACAATATATGAAAAATGAACACAATAGAAAGAAAATTAACAAAATAACAATACAGGTTCTAAAAAAAACAAATGTCCTGCACCATAGCCGAGCGATCTAATCCGACCGCCTTTGACGGAGATCTGTGGGACCTACCTTGATTAGAATCACAATAGGAGAAAAAATTTTCTTATGGGATTTCGGCCAGCATTGTGAGGAATTTTATAAAGAACGATAAAAAGCGACTCTGGGTTCATAAAAGTTTCTGTAATGATCAGCGAATCTCACATGCTCACCACAGGCCACCTCCATTCTGGCAGAACGGTCATCCATCTACATGATCTACAAAATGCAGATCCCATCTAGGAACCGGTTGGTAGGCTATAAGGTTTTTGGAGTTTAAGAAAAACAACTCCAATATATAAAAAAATTAAGGCAAAAACGTTATGTAAGAAGCTAATTCAACTTTTTTTAAAAATACAAATATTACTTAAAGCATTCGTTCACATTTCCTATGAGCATAATATTTACATGTATCTCCACGTGTTCAGTTAAAGCATTTAATACTTTTAGATTCATGATTTCCCCCCCAATACATTATAAATAAAATGCATAAATTAATAAAGCAGTAATATAACAAATACAATATTAGCTAACCAATGAAGTTTTATGAGTAAGAGAATCGTATTCATACTCTCCTGTCATTTAAAGAGGGTAAAAATTAAATAGAAATGATAAGATAAATAATATTTTCCTAAAATGGGATATATATAGAAAAGTCTCAAATATCTACAAACCCGAAGTAATCCGAAAATAAAATATGCCTTTTTTCTTTCAGAGTGCGATGAACTTACAAGCAAATACAGTTATTACATTGACCATATTCTCACTTGGCGTGTGTGTCAATAATTTCTCAACAGAAATAACTATCAGTGTGGTGTCTTCTTTACACCATCGATGGAACACTCATTGCTTGTACCTCATCCACCACAAGGGTAAGAAACTACAATACGATTCTAGAAATAATATTAATATTATAATAATAAGAATTTATTTCCCTTCTTTCGAATGTATAATTTACACCTCATTTACAGAACTCGACAGCTAAATTAGAAAACACTTCCAAATATTTATCAGATCTCTTTTATAGAAATATTCTCATTTCTGTGACAGGTTGTAGTTGGTCTCCACGTAGTTTTTCCCTCTTTTACTACACTTTCTTGAATTATATCCGTTATACTTATTTCTTCTCATATGTCACGCAGCTGGCCCGGGTTCGATCCCCGGTCTGGGCAGTTTTTCGGGGTGAGACAAATGTCAGGAAAACTTTAAAGGCCAAACGGTCCCCGAAATCATATGGCCATCATCATCATCATTATCATCATCCTTATCATTATCAGCATCATCATCCTTCACCGGTGTGGAAAGCAACGAGAAGCTACCACACCTACAATTCCCTAGTAAACCTGCAAGCATAGCATGAAAATTCTATGATTGCAGTGAAGGACCTGCCTTCGGGCAGAATTACTATGGATGGATATCCATATCAACGCATCTTCATTAAATAAGGCAGATTGAATTAATCCGTAATTAATCGATACAAACCAAATGTTGTAATTAATTAATATATTTATCTCATCCTTGGTCTACCAACCGGACGTTTTCTTCTGGTTTCCTATAACAAACTTCCTTGCTCTTTAATCATTCCCCATTCGTGCCATATAGGCAGGACATTTGGCACGAATGGGAAATGAAAGAGGAATATGGAGGCTTCTTATAGGAAAACCAGAGGGAAAACGCTCAGTTGGTAGATCAAGAACGAGGTGGGAAATTAGCATTAACCATGAGGTAATTATGGAGGGGATGATTGGAAAGAGTGTCTCAGGATAGGGATATACGGAGAGTTCACGTCCGCGCGGTTATGAACCTACGGGTTCGTTAGTGCCACCCAGTAAAGGTTATCTCATTTTTCTTATAGATGATTAATTTGGCAACTCTTTAAATGTTTATTTACTATGCTCGCCTCTGGCTTCAAGTTCGCGATTCAAACTCACTCGGGGTCAATAGATTTTTCAGGGCATAAAAATCCTGAGTATGGTAACAGTTTCTCTTCGGATGGGAACTGAAGCCATGGGTTCCATATCGTAAAAGAACTTCAAGCTTGAAAAAAAGGTCTCTGTGCAAAAGTTGTCAGAAATTTTACGCCAAATTTGAATTAAAATACTAATTATCTTAGCTAATAAAGAGCGTCGTTAGATAAAAACAACAATAAGAAATTAATTTGAGTTCGATGTCAGATTAAGAATATTTTTAAGCGGAGGACCTCAGTAACAGCAATGTTGGACCTTCTGCATTATTATTTTTTGTGATGTTTTAAATATTGTTCCTTCCATATTCTATCTATAATCTATAGTGGCGTAGCCAATGTTGAGTCACAGCTTCTCCTTTGTAAACAGTCACTATACCAAATTAATTTAGTTACTTTATTTGTCCAAGATGTCATGAATGGTATGCGGTGAAGATAACGTCTCAATGAGACATATAGGAGGTAACTAATGTATTGTATAGTATAGATGTTTTGCTTAGAGGCTTTTTTATTCAGGATTAAGGAACTTTTACGAGTCTAAAAATCTTCAGACTCGGGACTCACTGCTTAAAGTCCCTCCCGGAGGACTTTCTCCTTGGATTTTTCCAACCTAAAAAAATCCATCCACCCAGGCCGGGATTGAACCCGCGACCCTCGGGACCAGAGGTCATTTCATATTAATGATACTGGTCATCATGATTTTTGTCTCACGAGTACCAATAGTTGTACTTAATGCAGTTTTTTATCGTGCTTTGAAATATGTATTCGGAATTTCTTCATCACCCACAGTTGTTTTTATTTAAATTTAAATTCATGGATTTAAATAATTATTTTTTAATAAACTTTTTTCGTCCATTTGTCCATTGTAAAATAAAACCAAATGAGCTAACTCAAATAGTTTGGAAAAGATACATCAAGGCAAATGGAATCCTAATATACTGGCCGATTATTGTTGGACCATCAAGAGGGATGCTCCAGTGGCGAAATATAACAGAAAATCGTTATTTCGTGCTTTCTAGGCGAGTCCGAATGTTCGAATATTGTGTAGTTACGAGTATAGAAAATATTAAAGTGTTTAAAATTATAAATTCCTGTCTCTCGGAAGCCTTGCGTGATGGAGAAAAACCCATATCATATTTGAATTCAGGAGAAAAAATACTATCAGAATCATATGTCTTTCTTTCTGAGACAAAAAAGTTTATTTTTTGTTCGCCAGTGTAATTAGATATTTTAGGATAAAATAAATTATGATGAAGATGGGGAAAAGCCATATATGTGTGATTAATTATAAATAAATAATAACACTTCAGTTAATTTTTACAGTACGCCAATTTTAAAGTTTCATACAACATGCAAATACTATGTAAATAATAATTATCATCAAAGTAATATTTACATATTGAAATATTAAAATATAGTTTACATACATAAAATATCATGGAATTAAAACACAGTTTAATCCTTTTGGGAGAAGAGCTTAATCTCTGGAATGAATTATAATTACACATATATGAACAAAAAGTGCATTTCTAACAGTAGTGAGGGTTTTAGATAATTAGTTTACAAAACTGTATAGTTGAAACTTTTCAACTCTGGAGGAAATAACAGCTGTTACTGAATGTTAAACCAAAACTAGCTTTGTGAAAAATATTGAACATGAAAACAAAATGTATTTTATTTCATTGTGTATTATTTTGAATTTCCGCTGTTTTAATCAATTACTCATGCATAAAATTTATACGGAAAACAAATTAAGAGCTATTGTCATGAACAAACATTTTAAAGGTAATAACTGAATAAATAGAAATCAAGAGTTGAAAAGCATAAAAAATAAGTTTAGAAATAAACTTTAGGTTTAACTGCACGAAAATTATAAAAAAAACTGGAGGAAAATTAAAATAAATCTAATGTAATAAAATAATTCATATGGTAAACTTATTATTCATGTTAATATTAATTTCAAGTCAAGCAATGTTCCCAAAACTTACATTGATTACATTGGATGTGGAACTTAATTAATGTGAATTTTCCCAAGGTAGTAAAAGAAAGAAGAATATCTGGAAGGCAACTTGGCATCTAAATGTAAATATTTTTATGGAACGTTTTGCATCAATAGTTTTTCCCACAACAACCTTCAACAGCTTTCTTCTCGCTTTGAAACTTTTTAAACAAAACATTTAAAAGTCTTCTGAATTCCATCTTGTGTATTACTATTAAATTTAGTGTATATATTATTGTTAATTCTACAGTACCATTTTCTTATTAATCTGTAAAAAAATGTTTATGTTTGTAACTTAATTATTTTTATTGTCATTTACTGTATTGAATTCGCTTAGTTATTATTAGAGCACAATTTTTAGGTTTTAATCACTATCTACTAGGATGAAGCTCGCTCTTTGCAAAACTGTGTTCCGCAGCATGTTACTGAACGGATGTGAATCTTAGAGTATCCTCGCTGCTTGTTACAAAAAATTAATTCTAGATCAGCGATGTTAAACCCAGACGCCATGAGACGATGCGCACCGATATGCTCCAGGAGCGCTCCACTAGACAGGTAACGCTACCTGGTGACTTCGATCAATTTCACTCGTCAAACGCAGTGATTAGTATGGCTACGTTCAGGACTTGCGAAAATCAAGCGTTCGTATTAGTTTAGCACGGAATATGTCTCCCAATTTTGAAACGGTTAAATTAGCTACTTCGATGAAGAAACAAGACAAAAAGATAAAAATTGTCTTTAAACTAATAACAAACTCAACAACATCGTATCAAACAAAAATGTAGTAACAAATAAGTACTAGAATAAAGGCGTTTATAAACTAAAGTACAACAATAACACAAGTTTTACATCAGTAGAACAACGCGAAATTTGACACAAGATACACTGAACGTTTTTAAAAAAATATTAATAACGAAGAAAAATCAAGTTTAGCCAAACATATACTAGAAACGGATCAGTACGTCAAAATCGATAATACTATGTCAATATTATACAGAGAGAATAACAATAATAAGACTATCATCCTAGAAGATATAGGAATTTTAAAAGAACCTAAGAATACAGACTTGCTCAAAGAGAACACACCCACAGACCTGAACCCGCTGTACAACTTATACAACACAAATATCAGTTGAAATGCAGAAGACTAAATGTGGTTTTGAAAGGCCTCCATAATTTTAACTAATTGACAAAGTTTATAAACAGAACTTTATTTTAGTTGAGGACGGCTGGTTTATGAGGTACGAATATTATAATTTTAATATTAAGTTAATAAAATAAAAAAATGCCCGGGAAGTAGCACCCTGAAAAGAGGTGATTTATTTTCCTACAGTAGGAGCAATAAATGACCCACTTATTGTTTTTCTGTACCAAGAAATATTAAATCATGTTTGTTAAAATGGTATAGAAATGCATTAACACGTTAAACGTTTCTCATCTTTTTTTGTTTTGTTTTTGTTTGTACATATATGCCTGTTGGTTCTGAATGTTTTGTTCAGGCAAACATTAAATATTGCACATTAAAATATTTTGAGGTATTATTTAACACTCTAACATAGTTAATAATATTCATTAATAAATGCTTCACTCCTGTTTGTGCGTTGTTTTATATTTAGATACCTCCTGTTATAAGCGTTCGTGACATTGGTAGGCTTTTGTACCGGTCCCGCCGGAAGGGGTACAAATTCATGCTACAGAGTTAGTATTGCGATCTGCACAGAACTTGGAGCTCTGATCTATGACATGGCTGGTCTAGATCATACAGAATGAAACGATGACTATTTTCAACTAATCATGAAGACATTGGAACCTTGTACTTCATTTTTGTAGCGTGATCAGGAATAGCAGATAGCCTACTTCAAAATTATATTTTGTCCCGCTATACATGAGGATCGCAGAGCTGCAAAATCTGGCACAATTGTTTTTGTGACCACAATTGATCATCATGTCACGTCCATGTTTCACCTCATCACAAAGCATTAAAACCGAATTGTTTGAAACGTAGGACGTATGATTCATCAATACTGTTTACCGAACAATATTTCCAGGACTGATAATCCATTTAAATGAAATGAATGCTATGCTACAACTGGAGTAGCGTGACTTATTCCTGGCGCGCCGGCTTTCGGACTCACTGCTTGTCCGGCGAATGATCTACGATACCCTCCCCCAGTGAAGAAACACTTCATTTCATCCCCATCTACGTCGTCAATCGGCTGAACGCCAAACGCCACTAAACACCGATTACCACTATGGAATCTGGCTACCTAGGAGCTTCAACTGGTTTCAGATGCGACACACTGGGCAATGCTGGTCATTACCATCACTCAGTCAGATAGTAAGTCAATCCGTCCGTCCGTCCAATTTTTCTTACTTTGTAATAATAGCATTTCAACATACCTTCCCATTTCATACCAAAGGGATCCGAATTTGTGAATCTTGTAAGACCTAAAATATTTTAAAAGGATTTAAGAGCGTAAAATAATATTTTCATCAAGACAGAAAGAGGAAGAACGTAAAGTTGACATTACAGAATAAATAAATTCATTCTACTACATTGCGAAACTGATTAGCCTCACCGGTTACTACAGCTCATGAGGTCCCGGGTTCTATTCCCGGACAGATCATAGGATTTTTTCCTTAAAAATAAATTATTCCTGCGGTTGCCCATGGTCTGGAAATTAGATTGAGTTTAGCTTCAGGACTCTCCTGGCACTTCATCACCATTTATCACCCATGACATCATCGGGGTGACGTAATTACGCATTCCAGGTGCCCAAACAAACACAAAATGGATTACAATTCCACCAATGCAGGAGAGAGAGCCAGAAATGTTATAAAATACAATCTGGTGGCATCGGATAAAAAAAATTGTGAAACAATATCACAGAACAAAAAGTATTTTAAAAAAGGGATTCCGAACAGAGACATTCAATAATAGTACAAAATGAAAGAAATACTTTTTAAAATTGCTTCTACAGTATTTTCTCAGTTCGAGGTTAATTTATTTCACACTGGTTTTACTGGAATTCTTTCAATTACATAATTAAAATTCTTTCGAATAATTAATTAAAGTATTCCATTCTTAAAACAGAAGCCCTTTTCTCTTTTTTACACTTCGATAAATAAATACTTTGTCAAATGCCCGTCTGAACCAGCAATACCCAGTTTAAAATTTCAAATTAAAAAGAGCAGTGCTGTTATAATTAGTGAAGAGACGAAGTTATTTCAGGGATGTTTCAGGAATTTGTTTTACAAGTTGCTTAAAATAAAATCAGCAAAAAAAAACTTCGATAATGGATTATTAATATCAACTTTTTCAACAAAGGGTAATGTAATTGTTTATCATGTTTATAAAAAACATGAACAGAGCCAAAACTCACATTTTGAACACCACAAGGAGCCTACCAGCCATAAAAACATCAATGCGACTATAATTTGATTTTTTATAAGGAAGGAAGAATTCCGCCAACTCGTTTCAACACGGAGAGAGGGAAAGCCAATGATATTTAACGAGGGTTCTGAAAAGTCGTATTACAAATCCCGCCTTATAAGGGGATGATGGTTTGAAAACGGTGGCGGGATATTTCCTTCATTAGAGAAAACAGACTAAATCTATAGTTTTTAAAATTGATAGTAAGCGAATTCTTATTTACATGCTGCATATTTGTTATTTTAGTTTTGTTAAGCTTTCGGGTTTGGTGAAACTGATGAAATTGTTCAACTATAGAATAATTTCCACTTCAATACTATACTCTTCTAATTCTCTTACTCTACGTACTTCTTCTGTATCTATTAAGATTTCGTACCATTTTAAATGTATAACAACGATACTTAAAACATTTTTACAATATTATTAAATATGTATTTACGTACACAATGATTTCTTCAAAGTTCTACAGAACCGCAGTGCACATGCTAGAGATGCGTGAATGTTTAATGTAACTTCCAGAAGATGTCGGTAAAATTGCTGTCAGAAACATTCGCAATTAATTCCACCCTATATTTCAATAAATTAACTTCATTCTGTTAGGTTAGTGTACATTTTGTTAGGTTAGTGTTAGTTAGTATACAACAGATTGGTGTACACTTCAGTACGCAGTATGCACGCAATTTATTTTGTTAGGGTAGGAATGAACAAATTAGTGTACTTCTAATAAAAGTTTCAGAATTTATTACACAGGTTGGTCATATCGATTTTACATCTACATAGTTCCATCTAGCGACAACTATATAAACTTTTTCTAAGACTTCGCAGATATGTTGTTCCACCTAGCGTCAACTCTATAAACGTATGTGCATGCGTACTGTTATTCTGTAGGACTTATAAAATGTATGGTGGAAATCAAACTATAGTGTTTTCAATAATGGTGTAGACTCATTGCTAGAAGTTATATGACTGCATCGTAAACACGATATAAATAATTAATGAACTTGCCTTGTGATATTATATTGAAAAAATATGAAAAAATATGTTCTCCTTTCCAATAACATTAGACAGACTTTTTTTGGGAGAAGTTGGTTATTAAAAACAAACTTTGCTTAATTTTATTTTTCTAATCACAAAATATTTTGTCATCTAATATCGTTTGCACCCTATATATCATAACAAATCTATATATTAATACGCGAATAAAATAGTTTGTACCCCTTTTTAAGCACATTTCGCGCACGGATGAGTGTGATATTTGGCATAATTAAAGTTCATATAGAGAAGGAGTGCACAAAAATAAATGTATGTATAATATGTGTTGCAAATAAATTAAATTAAACAAAAAAATGCATTGTCTATGTCCATACACTGAAAAAAATTCGCGAAGTAAATGTGAAGTGGATGATTTGTAATTGATGTATTTCCCCCGCAATGAAATCCGCTCCAAGAGGGAGTGAAATACAAAATGCGGATGTGTCAAACACATAGTAGTCTGTGACCAAACAGTTGCAAAGAGTAGAAATTTTCTCTAGGGAATGTATGTGTACTACTCATTCATTTGTTTACGTTTAAACTGAACGTGCATTGTTTACTTTGTACATACATAGTGTATTTTGTCAAATAGGTATTTATATATATATATATATATATATATATATTATATATCATATTACATAGTCTATATTATATTAAATTAACTATGTAGCCTAGGCGGAACCTGGCCAGTATAGCAATAAAAAACCAAGTATATATCAAAAGACGCGTTATTGTTTTTTTTTAAATATGGCTTAGCCAAGCTATACCTCATATTCCCTAACGTTCGTATTTTTTAAATTAATCGAAAATTAATGAATAATGACGTATTTATGACAAACTTAAAAATTTAATGAAATGTGGTCGAATTTAGATCACTGGGCGACCACTAGTAATATTAAATATTTGCTTTCGAGGTAATTAGACAAATTAAAGAACTTCAAGAGCTCAAGTAAGTTAATCATTAATTTTATAGTTTTATACGCAAAGTCATGGAGTTATTTACTTACTCACAGGGTTAGAGACGTGGTATTCGTTACAGATTGGCACATAATGATATTCTACAAGTAAAAATTAATCACAAGAAAGATTATTCATTAATTTAATTAATTTCTGGGAAGTGAACTCTGTCTCCTTTACTGGAAGGAAGCGATCAATCATCCCGCCATTTCACTTCCACGTGTTCACTATGCACAAAATCAAATTCAGTTAAAATTAACACAATGAGAATAATCTCTCATAGTGTCATTGTCAGATTCTTGATCAAGAGTGTGAATACGGCTGGAAATTAATTTACCCTCATTTATCCCTCTTACGTTCAATTACCATGATAGAATGGGAAATGTCGAAGTTTCAGTCTGCTCCCTAAATTAAGTAAATCAGGTAAAAATACTATAAAACAACATTTACTTACTTACTCACTGGCACTATCGAACCCGTAGATTCATGGCCGCGCGGACATAAGCTCTCCATACATCCCTATCCTGAGCTAATGCTTTCCAATCATTCCCTGTATAATCTACTTCCCTCAAATCGTAGTTAATGTTATTCTCCCACCTCATTCTTGGTCTACCAACTGGACGTTTTCCCTTTGGCTTTCCTACAAGAAGCTTCCATGCACGTCTTTCATTCCCCATACGTGCAACATGTCCTGCCCATTGCAGTCTACGAGACTTAACTGTTCTAATTATATCTGGCTTCCTATAAAGATCATGTAGTTCATTGTTATGTAGTCTTCTCCATTCACCTGTCTGTTCATCTACCTTTGGTCCAAAATTTTCCTAAGTACTTTATTCTCAAATACTTGTAATCTCCTTTCCTCTCTTAAAGTAAGAGTCCATATTTCGCACCCATATAATATAACTGGTAGAATAATAGTTTTATATATTTTCAGTTTAACGTTTTTTGAATGGAGTTGGGACATCAAGAGTCCCTGCAAAACAACATACTTTGATTAATACCATAATGTGAAAGTTAAAAATCTCTTCTAACAAGGGAACTGTCAACCATTGCATGCCGAAACTTATATTGATATTTATCCCAAAGAAGCGTTGTGATATACCAAGAGGGTGTCCAAAAATTATCTGTTGTGTTTAACTGCAAGACACAGAAATCGAAGATAGAATCCAGCAATGTCAACCTACTGTACGGAGCAGGTGTAGGCCTACATCCCTGCACGAGTTATGAGCGGTCAGAAGTGATAAGCGAGACGCCGCGCGGGCAACGGGTAGTGTGGGTTATCCAGGCTACCAATACAGGAGTTGTATTACTTGTCTATGGTTTAAACGAGAGATTTGAAGCTAGATTTTAGTGTCTTCTAGTTAAAAACTGGCAGATTGTTTTCGGACACGGTCTTTGTACATCAAAACGCTGTTCTGAAAAAAAAAAAAAAAAAAGCTAGGTTTCGAAATGCAACGGTTGGCAGTTCCCTTGTAAGATATATGTTTGTGTAAATTGTATTTGTGCAGATGACGCCAGACAAGTGATTTTGCTCAGAAAGAAGTTGTCGGATATTAACATACAAACAGGAACGATAGAAATGGAAAAGTTTCAATTCACCTTCACTTCTTTCAAATGCGAGAAGAGCATTCCGTTGTATGTTATCCCTTTCGCTGATCTACAAATAACAGAAGGCTTAAGTAAGGTAAGGACAGCATTAATGTTTAACGTAACATTTTTAAATGTATTATCCACAGTTTGCTTATGTATGTTCTCCACACTACGGAGCGGCGCAGCAAAGGAAGTACATTGAGTTTAACACAGCTCTGCACAAAATTTCGTCAGCCGTTCCCATCCAAGTAATACTTCACTTTCTTACTAGGTATCTCTTTGAGGCGATAAGCTAGCCACTCGTCACTTGCTGATATCTGTAGATAAATGAACGTAAGTAAATTACCTTAGTTAACTTCCGGAACTGAGCAACCTTACCTCCCCAATTGGTGATATAGAGGAATAGATTGGCATTATACATCGTGTCCCATTCAAGCCTCCCACATTTTAATTAAGCATAACTCTCAAAGTACGCGGAATTATGAAATGAGGTTGGTATTAAAAGAAAGGGAAACTCAAAGATGTTTTGTTTTCATTGCTGCAGTTAATTCATCTGTCTCATGTTGGACAATAATGGCATAAAACAAAAATGGCGAGCACAAACTTTTTTCTGCTATTCCGAGACGAAGTCAATAATTACAGTGCAAAGAAATTACCGGAGAGAATATGGAGGAAATGCACCTGATGGTAAGACTATTAAGGCATGGCTTGAGAAGTTTCTGGCTACTAGAAGTGTTAAAAAAAGAATCAGGAGGTGCTCGTACACGTGTTTCAGAAGAAAAGATTGAAGAAATGGTGCACATATAGAAGTATTTTAATGTGTGGCAATGAAAATTCTTTGAGTTTCTGTTTCGTTTAAAACCGGCATCATTTCATAATTCCGCATACTTTGCTAGTTATGAATAACTAAAATGTGGGAGGTTTGAATTGGATACCCTGTATATATACTCATGTGCTATGGAGCTTTCTCCATTTACTTACCTGTTTGTCTCATTTGGCTGTTTCTCTCTCTTCGTTTAAATACTTTTCAATAACGTTATTCTCAAATTCTCGTTATATCTTCTCTATCCTTAAACTAAGACTTCATCTTTCATAAATGGAAGAAATTAATTTTTCACATGTTTAGTTTAATGTTTTTTTAGAGATGTTGGGAAGACAAGGATCCCTAAATTTCATAAGGAGGATACGTTTCCATAGTTAAGCTTAGGGTTTAATTTCTTTCTGTATCACAATATATATATATATATATATATATATATATATATATATATATATATATATAAAGTCCTCCGCTGTAGTCTCGAGGTAGCGTGCTGCATTGTCACGCAGCGAGCCCGGGTTCGAGCCCTGGTCGGGACAGGTTCCTGGGTAAGGTTTTTCGAGGTTTGTCCTCACCTGTAAAACAAATGTCAGGAAGATTAGGGTCCAACGGTACCCGAAAATCATCCGACCATCATCATCATCCTTCACCGATGCGGAAAGCAACGGGGAAGCTACCACACCTATAATTACCTAGATTGCAGTGAAAGACCTGCCCTCGGGTAGAATTACTATGGATGGATATCCATGGATTCTTCAATGGATGGAGATTATATATATATATATGTGTGTGAATGTATGTATGCCTGTCCTTTATAGACTTCTAAACCGTTCAACCGATCTTCGTGAAAATTTGTATATACGGAGTTTCAGATACGGTGAGTGTTTAGCCGTTATCTATTATGTTCTAAAATCATTAGGTGTAGGAGTTCATTTGAAACGAAAATTTAAAAATCGCTCTAGCGATGTCAATTTTCGATGGTTCACAACAATACTTGGAATATCCTATTAAAATAAACTATTCAAATATCAGCGAAATCCGACCGTTAGAAGTGGAAGTTAACTTGAAATCCGAAATTAAAAATAAAAATCCCATACGACCGAACCGATTTTGATTAATTTTTTGTGTGTGTTTGTGTTGATCAGTAGATGGCCTAGATATATAATTGGACTCTCTAAAACCATTAGGTGTAGGATTTCACCTTAAGTGTAAATTTAAAAATCGCTCTAGCAGTCAAAATTTTCGATGTTTGACAACGAAACCCAGGATGTTCTATTAAAATAAACCGAGGTAGGTATTGTCAAAAAAATAGCGAAAACCGACAATTAGAAGTGGAGGTTTACTTGAAATCCGAAATTAAAAACTGCCTAAACGACTGCACGATTTTGATGAAAATTTTTGTCTTTGTTTGAGTCTGTCTCTGGATGGTTTAGATTCATAATTGGACTATCTAAAAACAATAGGTGTAGTAGTACGCATGAAGTGAAAATTTAAAAATAGCTCCAGCGATGATTCATAACGAAACTTAGTATATCCTACTAAAATAAACCGAGTGAAATCAGACAATAAGGGTCGGTTTCACCAACAGAGGTAACTGTATTACGCCAGTTTTCCCCGTGTATAATGCATAGCTTAAACTGGCGTAATACAGTTACCTCTGTTGGTGTTACCTGAAATTCGAAATTAAAACTGCCAGGACGACTGGACCGATTTTGATGAAATTTTGTGAATGAGTTTGAGTAGGTCTCTGGATGGTTTGGATTCACAATTAGACACGGTAGGTGGCGCTGAGATCGAGTAATAGGATTTTTTATGGCAGATGTATAGTCATCTTCATTACCGGCATATTCCGCGCGACAACAATGTGACATCATAATGCACGCTTCTTGAGCGACAACTTATGGCAGTGAGGAGTTTTCTTGCGAACTTATTAATTATTAAATTTTGTGGTAAAAAGTAACTTATATCTCTATCGTCCGGCCATGACACGAGAATTGAACGTTCGGGCAAGACAACTTCTACCTGGTACACTAGTATAATTATAACATTTCATTAGCCACAGGCCAATTTACTTGGTATTCATATATCTCGTATTGGAGTACCGGTACCCACACATTATTATGTATGATTTCATAATCATAACTATTTTACACAGCACTGTTTTGTATTTGCGGATACATAACTCAAGAGTTTGGACTCTCGCCCTCCAATTCCGGGTCCCGAATCCACGTCTCGGGAATTCCAAGTGCGGCTCATACTGATCAAATCGGAATCTGGAAATGTTTTAAGGGTTTTCCTCCACCACTTCTCCATACTCAAGTCACCCGTATCATTTCATATTAAATGTCCCTGTAATGGTGCCTTCAATAATAGGGGCTTCATCTCATCCGTCGACCTAGTATTACACCGGACACAAATAAATAGTTTACTATTACTGATGTCTATTTCATAACTTTATATAGTTTTAAATCCGATTCCGATTGAGGGTCTTTCCACTTTTCAGCGGTTGCCCTTTTACCAGCCGGCTGCTGGCCCTTCCCATCCACATGTGTCAATCATAGAGGTAGATGATCAACAGCCAGTGTAGGGGTGACATGTGGTTAGCATGTCGAGTCCCCCAGCCGTTATAGCTGGTTCCTCAACCTGGAGCCGCTACTTATTGTAGCTACCCAATTGCCTCACGATGCTGGGTGGGCACCGGTCCCATACTAGCCGAAATACCATGAGAAAATTTCTTCCCCCATGGAGACTCGAATCAGCGCAAGTCCCGTACTCTGCGCCAAGGCTTCCTACCTTAACCGCTCGGCTACGGCGCGGGACCAGTTTTAAATCCAAGAAAAGAATTCCAGAGAGAACAAAAAAAAAACTCGATTTGCTGCTGTTATTGCAAGCAAACGAAGTAGGCCATAGAGAGTTGCTTTAATTTTCTAACGTTAATTTGAGTTTTTTTTTTCGATCAGCTAGATCTACATTTTTTATACTTTTCTACTTGATATATATTCAATGCCACCAGGTTGCCATTACGACCTTTCTGGTATCATTTCTTGGCACCGACGTTACTGTAATCCATTTGTGAGGTTTGGGCGTCTGGATGGCGGAGCTACGCTGCCCCGATGATATACGATAGGTGATGAAAATGGTAATGATATGCCAGGGGAGGCTTTAATTCTAAACTTAATATAATGAGGTGAATATGATAATGATGGCCAGATGATATTCGGGAACCGTTAGGGCCTTAACATTTCCAGACATTTGTCTTACAGATGAGGAAAAACTCCGAAAAAACATCATCAAGGGAACTTGTCCCGACTAAGGATCGAACTCGGGTCCGTTTCATGACAAAGGTAGCACTTTCCCTCGAAACCACATAGGTTGACTTTTTCTACTTCAAGCTGCGCGGATTTCGTTCTAGATCATATAGAAAAGAAACATTTCTGTGACTATTTAATTCATGCCGCAAATAGGAGTTGATGATCGTTCATGTTACAATGAATTTTGTTTTACAACCAATGACAGTCGTGTTTCATCTCACTCTTTATCGAATTGTCTTTACGAGCTTCTGCATTTGTGATAAAGAACGCTCCTCCTTTTTAATATTCTGAACATGTCAGAGCATTATTTTGGAGCGACTGACTCTCCAACAAATACATTGAATATAGCAAATAATGAACAGATCCCTTCGAACTACATATTTGATAATTGTTTGTTCAATAATTGTGTTTTTAAATAGGCCTAGTGATTTTACTGAGTTGTTTACTAAAAAAATTAATTAATAACCTATAATGTTGGTTTTAATATACAGTTTGATGGGTTTGATTTTTCCTCCACTACGGTGCATTTTTACAATATTGCGATCGTACTTGCCAATAAATAATATGATCAAGTTGCAGTGAATAAACAAATGAATCATAACTACACTTTCTGATTTGTTTTCAAACATCGCCGCTCACATTAAATATATAAATATTTCAGAATACCGCTAGCTATATTTAAATAGTGATTTGTGAGTAAACAGCTTCATTTTATTCATTAAATAGTCCTAACAAAGCCACTCTTGATTTCCAAATCCTCTAGATAAATTCACTCGTCACTTCGTAACTCGTCAATTTATCGATGATTTAGAAAAAAAAACTTGACATAACTTATGATAAAGCTGGGGAATCGATTCCTAGACCCATATGATACTAATAAGACACGTTAAATAAGTTCTATTACAGGGAGACGGGTGTATCTAAATAATTCCTAGTACTATTTCTGAACTCTGCATTAACTGGGCAATATTTATAATAAATTACATTTTTCCATTATGTGATCAATAAAAATATAGGCTAAGTTATCTGGACTACAAGATATGAATCAATTCCCTTTCTGTCATCGCCAACAGAAAAACTATATTGTTTTCAAACCAGTTTTTCATTATAATGGGTTGTAATGTCTTTCAACGCTCCATCGACCGATGCACTGTTGATATTTAAGACAATTTGGTTATGTATTGTACATATTTATTTCCATATTGCTGTCAATATTCGCTTACTTATTAACAGTCCTAAAAGCTGAAAACATAAAATTACTTTTTTAGTTAAGCACGGTGGATTAATGGCATAAATACGACCTTTTGCAATTATATTTTTTTTTAATTTGCGTCCTTTATATTGAGTTTAATTTTGTCAAATTAATTAAGTAAAAATTGGATTCCAAAATTCCTTGATTTTTGAAATTATTAAATCAACGGTTGCATCTATCGATTAAAATTGCCGTTAGTTAAAAGTATGCAAACATAAATCTTACATTAATTTAGTATATACTACAGAAGTCGATCTTAGAACTGGTCAATTATTCAAGAATATTTCAAAAAAAGAATTTTCAGCGATTCACGTTATCATACCCGAAGACAGGTTATTTAAATTAGATACGTGTGCAAAAGCTAAAGGTACAGACCTACGTCGAAATAAATCTTAAAATATCAACATGGCAATAATAAAATGCAGATTTTATGTATTTTTACGCTTCAATGTAAGTTGTTTTGTTTCACTAGGCTGGATGATCGTACACTTCTGGAATAGACACGTATGGAAGTGAGTTCATCAGCCTGCTGGCAAGCCAAAGGCCATCTAAGCCTGTTGCAATATAGATATAGGTCAATTAATTGCGATTATATTAAGGGAGTGCATTTCCTTTCCCAATTGTTCAGTTTTCGGATAGTTCTTCTTCTTCCTTCCAAGTATTAGGCCAAGGCCTGTTACGATCTTATAGAAAATTTTCCCTCCAGCGTTTCATAGGACGGCCCAGTGATCTTCGTCAGGAGTCCTCATCTAGGGGATATGTGGATGGCGACCATAATGTGCCCAAGCTGAGCAAAACATTTCTTCCACTTACTTGTATTTGCACTCTTTTAACTTTACTATCTAACCTCTCTTGGTTAACTCTTGTTTTATTCGACCCCGACGCTATTAGGACACCCGAGGGCTAGGGAGTCTTTCCTTTCTTCCATTTCATCTTTCCTTTATTTTCTTTTCTTCTCCAGAAAAGCCTGACCAGAGGCTATAAGATGGCAGCTCCATCACTGGTCTTGCCTTCCTTTGGCCAGCAACCAATCGAAGGGACTATTATTATGCTTTCAAGTCTTATACGAATAGTTTCTTACAGTATATTTATGTATTTATTTACTTACGTATTTAGGAGTTAAGGTTCATATGTCATTTTCTTTCACCGACCAGTTCAAACATATTTAGATTAACATACAAAAATTACAATAATATTGGATACTTAACGATTATAGGCCAATGGCCAAGCTGAACAATAATAAATGTAAGATCTAATAACACAATAAAGTTATTCATAATTAAAACTAATAATAAAATGTACACATACAAAGAACGCCTCGTATCAACTATTACTATACATAAAAAATACAAAGAGAATAATAAAATTCGATTCCCGATCGGGACAGGCTCCTGGGTGAGGTTTTTTCGGGGTTTTTCCTCACCTGTAAGACAAATGTCAGGAAGCATAGGGCCCAACGGTCCCCGAAAATCATTCGGCCATCATCATCATCCTTCATTGGTGTGGAAAACAACGGGAAGCTACCACACCAATAATTCCCTAGTAAAGCTGCAAAGCATAGCATGAAAATGAAATGATTTCAGTGAAAGACCTGCCCTCGGGCAAGAATTACTACGAACGGATGTTTTATTTATTTATTCTCGCAAAGTTAATACCATCAGACCTTGTCTTCCAATCAACCAGCACAAATTACAAATACATAATAGCCTATTTAAAGAAAGATAGAATATATACACTATAATAAATAATGAGTTAAAAAATAAATTGAATATTGTAATGTAAATTCCATGTACAAACATTATATATATATATATATCCTCAATTCGTGTCCAACTCAGGGTCGCGTCGAGGGATGAGATGAGATGAAGGCCCTTATATAGAGATCTGTGAATGGCAAGGGTGCCATCCGACCACGCCTGACGCACCATCACAGGGGTAGATGAATGAAATGAAACGAAATGGATGAGATGAGTATGGAAAAATGGTGGAACCATATTGTGGCAGAGGAAAACGGGAGAAACCCGAGAAACACCTGCCTAAGCTCCGTTTCGTCAACCACGAAACCCATATGTAGTGACCGAGACTCGATCTCGGGACCCCAGCGGTGAGAGGCGAGCGTCTAACCGATTGCGTTACGGATCCGCCAAACAATATTTTATATGATAATGATAGTAGTACAAATATAATAAATTATGCTAGAAACACTAATTAATATATGTACCTTATTGCAATTTCTTCCTCTACTTGTGTCCCATTTGCACCTACATCCATTTCTCCTGTTTTCTAACGTAACTCATTGCCTCTAACTTTACTCCATAGATTTAAAAATAAAACTAATGTAAATAATACAAAATGGAATAGAACAGGGAACGAATAACTTTCATGACAAAAAATAACTTTAATTTTCAATTGAGTTGGTGTTTACTTGATGAAAATCCATACTTATTAATTAAATAAAAATAAAACGTAGTTTTATTTGATTTTCATATTTATTATATAATTCAGTGACAGCTGTTTCGGTACACTGTACCTTCTTCAGACATGTTAACAAATTATTTAATTATTTAATAGTCGCTTTACAGGAAGTTAGGTGGCCAGGAGAAGGTAGTCAGGAATCAGGAAGCTTTGCATTATACTATGGGGGTGCAGAAAGACCTGCATTTGGAACGGGTTTTTTAATCAGAAGGAGGATCCTATCCGCTATCCGAGATATTAAGTTTGTTAGTGATAGGATATCATACATAATTTTAAAGGCTAAACAACATGATTTTATAATTGTAAATGTACATGCCCCACCCCAGAAGATAAAGATGACAAGATCAAGGATGAGTTCTATGAAGAATTAGAATGCGTATTTGATAGCCTTTCACGATATCATATGAAAATTGTCTTAGGAGATTTTAATGCAAAAGTGGGGCGGGAAGATATATTCAAACCAACAATAGGCAAATTCAGTCTTCATGATGATAGTAACGACAACGGGGTTAGATTAGTCACATTTGCCACATCGAAGAATTTCATAGTTAAGAGCACAACATTTCAGCATAAGGATATACATAAATACATTTGGACGTCCCCAGATGGAGAAACTCGTAACCAGATAGATCATGTATTAGTGGATAAACGCTGGCACAGTAGCATCATTGATGTTAAATCAGTAAGAGGGACAGACTGCAATTCGGATCATCATCTGGTCAGAGTTAAAATCAGACAACGGCTATCGCTTATGAGAGGAACAAATGCTGAAGATGATTCTGTAAAATTTGAATTAAAAAGCTTGAAAAATGATTAAATGCGGCAAGAATACCAAATCAAAATTGCTAATAGATTTGAAGTACTGGAATCTTCCGATGACAATGTGGCAAACAAAGAAGAAACTGATGTAAATAAAGAATGGGAGGCTATAAGAGATACTATTAAATTGTCAGCATCAGAAAGCATTGGTTGTTTAAAAAAGAGGCAAAACAAGAAATGGTTTGATGAGGAATGTGCCGGCATTGTAAAGAAAAGAAAGCTAGCAAAAATCAAATGGTTACATGAGCCAAATGAGGTAAATTTAGAGCAATTGGGGTAGTATTAGACGGGAAACCACCAAGCTACTAAAGAGTAAAAAGAGGGAATATTTGAGAGAGAAGATTAATGATCTTGAAATGAATGCAAAAAATGGGAACATTAGAGAATTATATCAGGGAATTAGTATAGAGAAGAAAGGGTTTCAGGCTAGAACAAACATAATTCGGAATGAAAATGGGGATATGATTGCAGATTCCAGGAGAATATTAAATAGATGGAAAAGTTACTTTAATCAGCTATTAAATGTACATACAGAACAGGACATTGAGGAGGATAATTTAGACAGCAACAGACAGATAAATGCTAGTCGCAGAGCCAAGTGCATTAGAGGTTGAAGTGGCGATTGAAAAATTGAAGATGTATAAAGAATCAGGTTCAGATGAGATCCCAGCAGAACTGATAAAATCAGGGGGAGAAAAATTGATGGACAAGGTACGCTGGTTGCTTAGTATGATTTGGGAAAAAGAAGCTCTTCCAGATGAATGGAAGGAGTCAATTATCGTGCCAATTTATAAGAAAGGAAATAAAACTCATTGCAGCAACTACAGGGGCATCTCATTACTTTCAACTTCGTATAAAATTCTAACAAATATATTAGTAAGCAGACTTACTCCCTATATTGATGACATTCTAGGAGATCATCAATGTGCATTTAGAAGAAACAGGTCTACAACAGATCAGATTTTTAGTATAAGACAGATTTTAGAAAAGAAATGGGAATATAATGGTACTGTACATCAACTGTATGTAGACTTCAAAAAAGCATATGATTCAATTAAGAGGGAGAAGTTATATAGTATCCTGCTGGAGTTCGGAATTCCTAAAAAGTTAGTTAGACTTATACAAATGTGCCTAAATGGCACAAAGAGTAGGGTGCGTGTAGGCAAACAGTTTTCGGACACTTTTGAAATCCAGAATGGGTTGAAGAAAGGAGATGCACTATCTCCTCTACTATTTAATTTTGTACTAGAGCATGCCATTAAGTCTTTAGAGAATGAAGAAGGCTTACAACTGAATGGTATTAATAAGCTGTTAGTTTATGCTGATGATGTAGTATTGTTGGCCGATAGCGAGGAGATACTAAAGAACAACACACACTATTGAGTAATACTAAGAACTTAGGACTGGAAGTAAATATCAATAAAACTAAATATATGGTCACACGTAGAAATTCATTATATAATGGAGATGGACAGCTAATGACAAATGAGGGAAATTTTGAGGCAGTGGCTGAATTCAAATACCTAGGAACAACGATCACAAATAGGAATGAGATGCACAAAGAAATTAAACATAGGCTCAATTCTGGAAATGCATGCTATTATGCATTGCAGAGACTCTTGATGTCCCAACTCCTTTCAAAAAACGTTAAACTGAAAATATATAAAACTATTATTCTACCAGTTATATTATATGGGTGCGAAACATGGACTCTTACTTTAAAGGAGGAAAGGAGATTACAAGTATTTGAGAATAAAGTACTTAGGAAAATTTTTGGACCAAAGAGAGATGAACAGACAGGTGAATGGAGAAGACTACATAACAATGAACTACATGGTATTTATAGGAAGCCAGATATAATAAGAACAGTTAAGTCTCGTAGACTGCGATGGGCAGGACATGTTGCACGTATGGGGAATGAAAGACTTGCATGGAAGCTTCTTGTAGGAAAGCCAGAGGGAAAACGCCCAGTTGGTAGACCAAGAATGAGGTGGGAGAATAACATTAATTATGATTTGGGGGAGGTGGATTATACATGGAATGATTGGAAAGCATTAGCTCAGGATAGGGATGTATGGAGAGCTTATGTCCGTGCGGCCATGAACCTAACGGGTTCGATAGTGCCAGTGAGTAAGTAAGTAAGTAAGTATTTAATTTGTTAACATGTCTCAAGAAGGTACAGTGTACCGAAACAGCTGTCACTGAATTATATAATAAATATGAAAATCAAATAAAACTACTTTTTATTTTTATTTAATTAATAACTTTAATTTTGTTTCAGATATCAAGTACAACGTTTGCTAAAGGCAGGTGGCTTACATTTTTAACAACTTCTATCTCGCAGTTTTACTCCGATATCTATATTCCATACGATTGCGAATTTTTGATAGCACAATTGTCTAATCAGAAAATAGTTACACTTTCAGAAGTTTACCGCGTACATTCAACTTCTGAGCTCAACGTTCTCCCAGTAGCAAACTGGAATCCAATTTCACAGCTGAATTGGACTGCAAATGAATTCAATGAGAGAAGACAAGATCTTCGTGGCCTCGTCATCAAAGCTGCTGTGATTTCAGATGTGAGTATAAACATTAATAATCATGACTATTTAACTCATATCCCAAATGGGAGTCAATGACCAATCACGTTACAATGATTTTTTATTTACAACCAATCACAGTAGTGTTTCGCCTAGAATTTACCAACTAAAGTTTATCATAATATAGAAAGCACCTCCTTTTTAACATTCTGAATAGGTCATAGCATTACTTTGCAGTGACTGACTCACCAATAAATACGGCTACCAGATTGTATATATAGTGCATGAATGTCAACACATACCGCTTGCGGGAGTTAATATAAAAAACATTTGTAGCAATTGATTATACCACCTAAAAAATAAACCTCTGTTTGCAATTTCTTAGATGTCTTTTTTTTTCCAGAAAAAAATAATTGTCATATTTACATCATAGGACGTCAGAAATTAATTAATATACAGTTTGATGTGTTTCATTTTTTCTCCACTAGAGTGCATTCTTACAATATTGCGTTCCTTTGGCAATAAATAACATGATATGGTTGCAGTGACGAACAAAAGAAGCAAATGAAGCCTACCAATCGTTTCTGATTTGTTTTCAAACATCGCCGTTTACATTAAATATATAAATATTTTAAAATAACTATATTTAAATAACGATTTGTGAGTAAACAGCTTAATTTTATTCGTTAAATAGTCCTACCAAATGCCACTCTTTATTTCCAAATTCGGTAAATAAATTCACTCCTCATTTCGTGAGTCGTGATTGTATCGATAATTTGGAAATCACTCGTCGCATTACTTATGATGAAGAAATCTAAATTCAATTTTTTAAAAAAATAATAAAACGCCATATTTAATGACATTAGTGCAACGAGTTTATTTTGAAACGGTGAATTCAACTTAACAATTACATACATACTATGAAATTAGGTCGCTAATTATAACTGTGTAATAAAGGTATTGAAATAGAGCGGTTTCCTTTTGTTATTAGTTTTATCACTGTACTACCATGTTAATCAATTTTGTTGTTGTCACGTTGCCACTGATCCATACTAAATGGAGCGGAAAAATTACGCTAAATAGAAATATTGATTAAATTCCCTTCCACTACTTTTCCATTAAAAATGCCTTTGGCTTTATTACAATGCTCTCTGATTTTTTTTCAAATCCAGTAAAACCTGTCTTAGCCGGAATCTTCATAAGCAGGAAACCTGTAGAGATGGGAAAGAAATATCCAGATCGGTACGATTTTATATGTAAAATCGTCCTGTATAAGCCGGAAACCTTCAAACGCGGAAACGGAATAGTTTTTAAAGTACCACTAATTAATTTGTACCTCTGTAAAACGGAAAATTATCCTTAAGCACGTTCTAATTACAGTATTAATGACCTCACGTGAACATTCTGCGCTTTCTGCATTATATTGTTTTGCTTTCTTGTGTTGCCATTATATTACGGGGATACCCTTGCTTATGTGTGACAGCGGAGAATCCCTCATTTTTTCTTGCTTGCTTACGTTACCTGGGTGGGAGTTGGGAAACTCTTCAGTCTTCCTGTAGTTGAGTTCCTTCTAGCTTGTGTGTAATAAATTTGTTTTATATTGTCGTGCAAATTGAGCTGTGTTACATACACTATTTTGTCTGTATTTCAGTCAATACGTTATGTCTTTAAAGCGTGCATGTAAAACCCTTACACTGCGTGAGGAAATTCAAGCTTGTAATTTGGGAACCCCTAATAAGGAGGATAACTGCCAAGACGGAAATATATTTAAGGAACCGTCATGTCCTTTATAGACAGGTTTTACTGTAATTGCATTTCAAATATCGACTAACTAACTAACTCACTAGCACTATCGAACCCTTAGGTTCATGACCGCGCGGACATAAGCTCTCATATATCCCTATCCCGAGAAATTGTTTTTCAATTATCCCCTGTATAATCTACATCCCTCAAATCATAGTTAATGTTATTCTCCCACGTCATTCTTAGTCTACCAACAAGGCGTTTTCCCTCTGGTTTTCCTACAAGAAGCTTCCATGCACGTTTTTCATTCCCATTCGTGCCACATGTCCTGCGCGTCTCAGTCTACGAGACTTAACTGTTCTCATTATATCTGGTTTCTTAAAAAGACCATGTAATAGACAAATATTGACACGTGTCAATCAATTAATCAATCAATCAATCAATCAAAAACGAACGAATCTGCATAGAATGCGGCTTTTGATGCGGCTACTATGCAGTTCTGTCGACAATGTAAATTTTGTCGACATGGGTACGAAGGCTGAGACCATTAACCCTATGTAGATGAATTTTGAAGTGTTGGAAACACTTTGGATAGTATAAATGAATAATATAAATTGTGTTGTATGGCTTAATCATTATTTCCACGGCTGTGTCCAGCAGCATGTTAAGGCTCCGTGTGATTGGCTGCTAATTTACCTAATTAGGTTTATTATGATTTTGATTATTGATTAATAAATATTGCTCTATTTATACATTGAGCATGATGTTTTGAAGGATATCTGCATCGCATGTGGTATACTTTTGAGATGGGTGGCCGTTCGATGAAATGGTATAATGTAAATAAACAGTTTTTGCCACATGTATTGCAATTCAGTGCTTTTACTTTATCATCAATGGCAGGCATGGATTAAGCCAATTGGCCTGTTTCGCTTCAGGAAAGAAATTGATCCCTCCATCTCTTCTTAGGTCTTCCTGGGTCTCTTCGCCCTGTGGGTCTGTAGTTCAATAGCTGCAGAGGTAGTCTATTGTTTGGCATCCTCAGAAGGTGTTCATGCCAATTATTTTGATATTTTTTAATTATTTCAATTATTGCTCGTGTGTTGAGAGCTTTGCGGATATTTTCATTACGCATGTGATCATAAAGCGTATAACCCGCTAAAGGTCTTAATAACTTCATTTCTGCAGCTACTATCCTATTTAATTTACCTGTAGTAAGAGTCCAGGTTTCATAACCATAAAGTAGAGTTGGAAGAGCCATTGTTTTATAAAATTTTAGAATTGTATCTGGACGTACTTTTCGGAAAAGAATGCTTTTTATTGTTCCTATAAGTTTTTTGAAATTTGACCAATTTTATGTATATGTCTTTACATGTGTCGTACGAAAGATTGCAGCCAAGATAAGTAAAGTTATTAACTTGTTCTATTATATTGTTGTTAATAACAATTTTAGTTCGTATCGGTATTTTCCCTTGAAACGCCATAGTTTTTGTCTTACCGAAATGTGTAAATTATAATCTTGGGTTATATTTGACAATCTATGTACTGCTCTTTGTAGGTGATCTTCAGAAGTAGCCAATATTACTTGATTATCTGCATACATTAATGTGTTGAGGGGTCGACCATCAATCATAAAGTGTGATAATGATTGGTTTTGCCATAATTTTATGATTTCATTCATATATAAATTAAATAGAAGAGGGGAAAGTGGACAGCCTTGTTTTACACCTTGGGATATTAGTCTATCTGATTTGCTGATTTGATTATTTATTTTTATTCGAATTCGTGTGTTATGATACATGCTTTGAATCGCTTGAATTAAATGCTTGGGTATTCCTGCATTATGTAAGATATCCCATAATTTTATTCAGTTTACTGTGTCGAAGGCTTTATGATAATCAATGAATATCATAAAAGTTGGTATATTAAATTCTCTATGTTTTTTTATGATTTGTGCTAACGTAAAGACACTATCTATACAGGATCTGTTGGGTCTGAAACCATTTTGTTCTTCTAGGATAATTGCGTCAGAAATTGTGTTTAATCTGTTGGTAATTATTTTTGCATAAATTGTATAGGCAGCATTTAGCAGACAAATTCCTCTATAATTATTAATATCATTTTTGTTTCCTTTTTTATGAATAGATACAACTAACGAGTTATTCCATTCATCTGGTACACAGCCAGTCTTCCAACATATATTAATAAGATCTAAAAATTTGTTTAAGAATCGGATCGAAGCATATTTTAATAATTCTGTGTTGATATGATCTGATTCTGGTGTCTTCCGTAGTTTGCATTTGTATAACGCGAAATTCAACTCATCCAAGGTGATAGGATCTACATCATAATCACTGGAAGTATGTTGTGTTATATTAGTTGTGGCAGTCCAAAGCTGCTCATAGTAATTTAACCATTTAGTCATTGGGATGGGATTTATGTTTAAGTTATCTTTAACAGATTTATTTAATTCTTTTAATAAACTGCTCAAAACAATTAGAGGAACACTATGAAATATGCAAATATTTTTTCATTGGATAATGGTACAAACATGAAATTAATAAAGTGCATTATTTGTGGTTATTTATTTATTTATTTATTGCTCATGTCAGTAAAAACAAATGAATAACGCTGACAATTAATTTTTCAAATAATTCCGCTGTGTAAGCAATTGAATCTTGTGCTTATTTTTCAAAGCTAAACACTCGTTATATAGAGTAGGTATCGTGTATGGCCTCCACGACATTCGATGACAGTTTGGCACCTTCGTGGCATGCTCCCAATAGGATTCTCGATTTCCTCTTGCGGGATATTCTCCCATTCCTCCTTCAGAGCATCTCCAAGTTGCTGCAGAGTTTGTGGAGCTTGATGTCGGTTCCTGACCTTCCTGTCTAGAAGATCCCACAAGTGTTCAATAGGGTTGAGGTCTGGGCTGACCGCTGGCCACTCCATTACGTCAATTTCATTCCTCCTCAGGAAATCCCTGGTGACAGCCGCAGAATGTGCCTTGGCATTATCCTGCATAAACAGAAATCCAGGGCCTACTCCAATGGCAGCAGGTACTACATGCTCTTCCAGAACGTGCTCGATATACCAGACAGCATTCAGTCGCTGGGGAACAAGTACAAGGTCCGTACGATTGTTGTACATAACTCCGGCCCACACCATTATGGAACCTCCTCCGAATCTATCAATTTTCTGTACAGCCTCTGCAGAAAATCTTTCTCCTGGCCGTCCCCACACCCTCAATCGACCATTACAACGTGTAAGACGATACCTGGATTCGTCCGAGAAGAACACAGACTCCCACTGGTTCAGGTTCCAATCACCATGGTTTTCAGCATACGTACGTCTTGCTGCCTTATGCCCATTTGTTAAGCGTGGTTTTCAACGGGCCTTTTTGGACGAATATTCTCTTTCCTTAATCTGTTCCTTATGGTTTGGTCTGAAACCCGGATTCCGGAAGCCATATGAAGGTCATTCTGCAGGTCTTTTGCAGTTTTTGTACGCTGTCGAAGAGCAGAAAGAACAACGTATCTGTCATCCTGGGGGCTTGTTTTAAATTTACGGCCCTGGCCACGTCTTCTACAATACTGACTTGTCTCTCTGTGCCTGTTGCGTAACCTGGACACCACGGAAGGAGAAACCCCAAGCTCTCTAGCCACTTGTCGCAGAGACTGATCTTGTCGTAAAAGATGTAGAGCATGATACACTTCAAACTCATTTAAATGCCTCATTTTGTCAGAGACTTCAATAAGCAAGGCAATAATCAACGTTCGTCACTATAGCAACATCAGGAAGCTTACCAATTAGAAGTGGCCAGTGCCTTCCAAAATAAAAAAAAAAATTCTCTATATTTGTTATTTGAGGTAATTTCTCTGTATTTAGGCCATTGATCTTTAAAATGTGTATTCAATGATAAAATTAATAATTCAATTTACATATTGTCCAACTTTCAGCATCACAGCTTTAAAAACAATTACTTATTCAATTTATTACAAGTGTTCCTCTAATTGTTTTGAGCAGTGTATTTTATACGCTTTGACTTGTTGTCCATTAACATCATATTCTATATTATTGCTAATAAATGTTTCCCATGTTTGGCGTTGGATCTTGCGAACTTCTCATTTGGCAATTGATGATAGTCTTTCATAATTCATTAAGTTTTCGTGTGACCTATCATTTAAGTATTTCATATAAGCTTCCTTCTTACATTTAATTTTATCTGCAATATCATCATTCCAAATAACTAAACCTCTTCTATTTTGTCTCTTTGTTCTTTGTACCAAGAGCCTCTGTTGCTGTCTTTAGTAAAATTTCTTTCAATGTTTCCCATTCCCTTCTGATTAATGTTGGTGCTTACCGCATACTGTGGGAGGTATGTATTCATTCGAATTTGATACAAGTTTCTAATATTGAGCTCATGTAATAGATGTATTTTTAAGTATTTCTCAGGAGAATTTCTCTTTCGTTGAGTTTTATGCCATCTTAGTGGGATATTGATTGTGGACGCCAATAGATAGTGGTCAGAGTTAATATCGTAACCTAGAAAGACTCTAGTGTCTTTAACATATGGCGAGGTTTTATTATTAGTGATCACGTAATCAATTATTGATTTAGTCCCTCTTGCTGACCATGTATATTTGTGAATGTCTTTATGTCGGAAAAAGGAATTAGTGACTTTAAGATTGTTAGTGCTGCAAAATCAATAAGTTGTTCTCCATTTTTATTAATGATTTGTTCGCCGTTGTTTCCAACAATTCCTTGTAGCGGAGTGTTGCCAATTCTGGCATTTAAATCGCCTGCTATTATAATGTAATCTGATTTGTTTATGTTATTATATTGAACCTGTAACTCCTGATAAAATTTCTCTGATTCTTCAGTTTTCCCTTCTTCCGGGGCATATACTCCAATTATAGTCATAAAACATTGGCATACGTTTACTCGTAATGTTAGAATTCTTTCATTAACGTAGCAATATGAATCAATTTTATTTTTCCATTGTGTTTTTATAAATATTGCTATTCCTGCTGCTGCTCGTCTGAGCTTATCTACACCGCTATAAAGTAGAATATAATTTCTAAATTCTGTACTTCCGCGTAATTTTTTCTTAGTTTCTGATATCACTGCTATGTCAATTTTGGCTTCTTCTAACTCTTTAATTAATTCAGTTTCTTTATTAGACAGACCTCTGGCATTCCATACACCAATTTTCAATTCGTTATTCCTTTTCTTCGCATTTGTCGTCTTTGTGATATCAGTCCGGTCATTTCTTTCCTTTAGATTCTGAGTATGTATAGATCTCCTCAGAATGGGTAACCAACCCATCGCTGAGAAAGTTCAGTGGTGGGGTTGCCACCTTGAGGCCTCTGAACTTGCCTGCTTTTCTGTTTGGGAGTGCTCCCATAGCCAGTTGGTCCGGATACTCGCTCTCACCCTCTCCCATCTGCTGTAATTATGAGTTACATTGTCCAGAGGTCACGACGAGGACGTGGGAGTAGGATTTGCTGGTAGAGCTGCCTGGTGTTATGATAGTTGGCTTTACACAACATTTTATAGAGCATGTCAATCTGGCATTAACAGCTCCGCTGTGGCCATTGCCAGCCTTTATATTAAGAATATAAAATATATGTATATAAAATTGTACCTTTCTTCAAAATTGATGTATAAATCCATCAGTAATACTTTAATCAAATAAGTAATAAAATATTTATATGGTATTATAAAATCTTCTATAAAATGTACACATTTCATATGGTTGCTAAGGTAAACAATATATTTACTTTATATAATAGAGAACTCTTTGGAAAATTTGAGTAATATGTTGTTCACTATTACATATTTAACTTTATGAAGACATAAATAACGACTAAGTTGGATCAAATTTTACACCAACAATATAACTTTTAAACAATAAAATTATAATCACAATATCATCAGTTTTTTTAGGATCCTTTAAAAATATACACAGTGTGACGCATACAAAAGACACCAAAATGTTTATGCCACAGAATATGACTATCATACAAAGAAGTGTTCTACAAGTCTTCCGACATTGACCGTGACTTCTCCCATGTGCTCTATAATCCTGTAATATATAGATCCATAGAGTGTAACTAAATTCCCATTACAGGGTTTAAGAACGTGTAGTGGGGACCAAGACTGTTAAGTTTAACCTAGGAACTCATGTCCAAAAATGTACGTTTTACCTCTACGCGCAAAATACCACAATACCTGTTCAACACTCCTGCATTTTCGGAACCACAGATCACTTGATGTCGCATGCTACTATAGGTTTGTTTACATACTATCCAGTTGAGTTTGTGATCCGCCCAGAGATTTTCTGTAGTACTTGTGGTCTTTGTTCATACTGTACTGAACTCTACGTATAATAATAATAATAATAATAATAATAATAAATATATTTATTTTACCTGGCAGAGTTAAGGCCTTAAGGCCTTGTCTGCCACTCAACCAGGTTTTTTAAAAAATACAAAATACAAAAAAAAATAGTCTTACAACTACATAAACAATAACATATTATAAAAACAATACAATACAATCGATATTATAATCTATTTTCATTTAATCTAAATTTAACGAATTAAATATATAATATGTACAAGGTATAAAAAAAGAGAAAAAAATTATTAATGACAGCATAGATTTAAATAAATAAAGATAAATTAATTATTAGACAACAGGTAACTGTATAAGCGTGACTTAAATGTGCCAAGTGTGCGGCAACCCCTGATATCTTGAGGAAGGAAATTCCAGTAGCGGGCAGAGGCTACTGTGAAGGAAGTAGTATAAGAGGATGTGCTATGAAGAGGAATTGTTAGCAGACTGTTATCTTGTGACCTAGTGTCAATATTGTGGTAAGAGGATAACTTCTCAAATCTGGACGCCACGTAAGTAGGAACATAGGAATTCAGAAGCTTGAAAAGTAGTGAAAGAGAATGCAATTTACGTCTGTCAGTAAGACGGAGCCAAGAGAGGTTATTAAAATGTTCGGAAATATGGTCATAACGGCGGATATTGAAAATTAATCGAACGCAAGCATTATGAACATGCTGCAATCTTTGCGACAAGTCATGGTTTAGATCATTATATATAATGTCACAATAATCGAAGTGTGGCAACACAAGATTCTGCACAAGGATTTGTTTTAACGAAACTGGGAGAAAATTCTTTAAACGTCTAAGATAATGTAAGATGGAGAAAGTCTTTTTACATATGTGTTTCACTTGTGTTTGCCAGGTTAAATTTGCGTCTAGATGTAGTCCAAGATCTATTACTGAAGAAGAATAAGGGATAATTTTATTATTTATAGTAATGTTTGGAAGTGTAGATATGTCAAAAGTTGTAAGCAGTCTTTGTTTTTCCATTAGAATTACTTGTGACTTGTTAGGATTTAGATTTAGACAGATACTTGAAGACCAGTTAAAGATGGATGTGAGATCGTCATTCATTTTCGTCAAGCTGTTATAGAGAGAATGAGAAGGTGAATGTAGGTAAATTTGAAGATCATCGGCATAGAGGTGATAACGGCAGTGCTTTAGTACAGTTGGCAAGTCATTTATGTAGATTGAGAAAAGAAGAGGCCCGAGAACACTACCCTGGGGGACTCCCGCCTGCACGTTGCGCCAAGACGAAGATCTAGAGTTTAGTGAAACGTACTGTTGACGACCGTGCAGGTATGAGTCGAACCAGGATTCAGCGCTGTCAGACATGTGTAGGTGCTTGAGCTTTATCATAAGTAAGTCGTGGTCTATTGTATCATCGCCTCACTATGATGGTTGTCCGTATATATAAAACCGGGTGCCGCGCGACAATGCTTGACAATGATTAACATGTGGAATTATTATAGTGGCGGTAATCAGCATCATTGTTTTTAATTATATATAACAGATCCGGGGAAACAAAGCGAGCCGCTGGACAACCATCATCTTCTTCTTGTATCTTGCAAGCCCATGTTTCCCTTAACAGAGATTCAGGCGCTCTTCCCCTACAGGGAAGAATTTGAACCATACTAATTTAGTTACACTTGTTTTCGTATAGATGTCATTTTTTGAGTGGTCCGTGGTCAGCGTTCCGCCTCATACTGACATCTAGGACGGGAAAATTCGGTAAATTTTGCTTAGAGGCCTTTTCATTCAGGCTTAATGATCTTTTGCGAGCCTGAAAATCTTCAGATTCGGGACCCACGGCTTGAAGTCCCTCGCGGACGACTTTCTCCTTGGATTTTTCCATCCTAAAAAATGCATCGACCCCGGCCGGGTTTGAACCCGCGACCCTCGGTACCATAGGCAAGGAGCATAACCACTAGTCCACCATCATAGTGAGGCTATAATACTACATTTCATTTGTAGTGTGTTGGTGTTGATCTACACGTTTGCTGAATACGCTGACATGGTGTCATTGTACGGCAAAGCTCGGTGCAATGGAAGAGCTGCTCGTCCGAGATCATCTGGAACAACGATTTGGGCAACAGTGGTGGTCCGATTGCTTAGCCTGCACGTTCTCCCGATTCGACCCCACTAGACCAATATCTGTGAAACCACACAAAATCAATGCTTTACGAGACCCCTGTGACATCCAAGGAAGATCTACTGTAGCGGGTTATGACTGCGACGGTAGGTATCTGTGTTGACGTCGGTGGTCGTCACAACGAGCCCTTCTTGTAAGTGAATCCAGAGATAAGCAGCAGGCGTCAGAGAGAGAAACGCGTGTTTGTGGTATTTTTGCGTGTAGCGTGAAACATGAGTTCCTATGCTATCTAACGTAACCGTCTTGGTACCCACTACACGTCTTCAAAGTCTGGAATCGGAATTTAGTTACACCCTATATAAATATATATATATATATATATATATATACTGGTAGTGTCAATTATTCACTTTTTTCTGTTAAGGAAGGAAGTGATATGTTTCAAAACGACATATAATTTCGGTTACCATTTTTATGGCACACACCACACACACACACACACACATATACACACACACACACACACACACACATATAAATATATATATATATATATATATATATATAATCCCAATGTCTACATTATCTAATTTTATTGCGACTTAAAAATGTAGTTAGTAATAGTGGAAACATTTTCAATATGTACATTGTATTCCAATGTTGCCCTCTGCAATATTCGTTCTTTGCCTTTCGTGCGGTTAGATGAGATTAATGTAATATATTTTTAATAATATGCTTCTCTTCAGCAGAACATTTTACATAAAATTTGATTTGGTACATGCATTGCGTATAGAGGGAATATCAGGATGAGCATATATGTTCAAGTGTTTTGTGACTAGTGCGTTGCATTTTAATCAAGAGATTATAAATAGTATACCATTTTAATTCTACAATTAAAATTTCCAACCCTGTCGGTATTAAACCCACACTTGCTGATCGGGAAGCAGGCATGCTCTTACTAGTGTTAATTTTGGTTTTATGAATTTAGACTAAGTCAATTGTATTTTATCAAGAAACAAGAATTTAATATAGATATCATGAACGTCAACTACTCGATGAAATAACAACGCGAAAAACGAAAATTGCAGAATTTTAGCATTAAAACATATACATAATGAAATATCTCCATATTTTCTGTAACGTCTCTTAATAAATTAAAGAAAACATTTGAATAATATCTGAAGGCCTATTTTCTCTTTTTTCTAGGGGACTACTTCAATTGTTACCAAGTTTATAAATGGAAAGCCTGTGGAAATTGGAGGCTATATAGGACAAATTTGGAGAATGCTACAAGAAAGCCTCAATTTCACGTAACAATATTAAATAACTATATAATTTACAATAGGTTAAGTAATTACAATTTTGATTTATATACCGGGACAGCGAAACATTCCGTGGTTACAATCTGGTATAAGCGTCGTATTCAGTTGATGGATTTATACAAAACTGGTGTCATTAGAAAAATAAACTTAAAAATATTAGTATCTAATACTTCAAAGACACTTGATGTTTGCTCCATGTGTCACTGGACATCAGAACAATTAAGTCAATTTTGGCTGTAGGTGCCTCATGCTGAAAATTCCGTCTGAACACCTGCGCCCTAATTACACTCCGGTATTGTAGTATTTCAATACACATCAACTTGTGGATTTGCCATAATCCGTTTCACGTTATACGATTCACACAACTTGAAAATGTAAGATTCATACCATTTATCACAACTTCTTTGTCTCCAACAATGCCTTAATAATCAAATAACCGGAAACAGCGATCATTTTCCTTTCGAGCTGCCATTTGTTCTTGCTGTCAGCGTATCAGTTATAAATTCTTTTCGTTTCTCTTTCTAGTTTCGTATAAATCCACACCAACTGCCTGCTATACCACCAAGTTGTAACCATGGAATATTTCTACGGACATGGTTATATATTCATTTTATAGGATACATGTTGCACTCGGAGGGATATTTAAACAGGGTAACGGGGGCACGCCGTAGCTTAGTGGTTAGGGCACTGCGCTACAAGCCAGAAGGTCGAGGGTTCAAGTCCCGTGGGGGTCAGGATTTTTAAACTGACCTAAACCTTCTGGCGGCACTATGGCCCTGGGGTCGACTCAGCCTCTAACGGAAATCACGTACCAGACGCTTATTCTGGGGGTAAAGGCGGCCGTCACGCAGGGCTGACAACCCGGCTGACATCAAGTGCCGATTGTCTAGAAAAAGTGGGAGCCTTAACCTCCTACTACCCCAAGGGCCTCCTGAGGCCTTATAGTGGGAATACTTTACTTTTAATATAAATCACATAGTTCACCGCTGTGGTCTCGAGGTAGCGTGATGCCTTGTCGCGCAGTGGGCCCGGGTTCGATCTCCGGTCGGGACAGTTTTTCTGGGTGAGGTTTTATCGGGGTTTTTCCTCACCTTTAAGACAAATGTCAGGAAAACTTTAAGGCCCAAACGGTCCCCGAAATCATATGGCCATTATCGTCATCGTCATCATCATCCTTATCATTATCATAATCAGCATCATGAAAATCAACGGGAAGCTACCACACCTATAATTCCTTCCAAGTAAAGCCTCAAAGCATAGTATGAAATGCTATGATTGCAGTGAAAGACCTGCCCTCGGGCAGAATTACTACGGTTGGATATAATAACATGTAGGCAGTTTCACACACCGACATAACTCATTATAATTCCAATTAGTCGATTTTCATATCTGCCATAGTTCAATGCAAATATTAGTTTTATTTACATAATTAAACTTGCATCTATTCCTTACACATATCCCTGGTATCTATGAATCTCCTACATACATAAATATGTCAGTTCTCTGAAAGCCAAGTAACATAGTCTTTAATTCTTCAGTCATTCACTAGATATCGGAGTTAACATTAAGTATTTCCTTTAAAAAATACATATAAATGAAAATCGTTTTCTATAACCAATTTATGAACCAAGACACGTAATGGCACTGAATGAAGAATTTATAGTAATCGGTTTTAAGAAATTTTAATGAGATATCTGCTATCATAAATTTCTATTATGGACATAGTCCTACTCAGTTTAAACCACATTTTATTGAGAGAGTGCTTCAGCCACTAATTAGATAGTAAATTTGCTCCAAAACTAATTAATGTATAATACAAATAAACTTATTTTTTAATTCCATGTGACATTTCATTTCTGAATTTCATCTTAAATTATGTTTTAATTATTTATTCATTTCACTTCTGAGTTAAGTCTTTTAGGTTTCTCCCTCCATTCAGGCGGAAGGAAATAGTGTTACTTTGTCTTAAAGCTAATAAACCCACAATAAATTGCCTAAAATACCACAATAAATAAAATGTACATATAACAAGCCTGAACTAACTAATCTAACGTACAAAATTTATAAAATTGCAAATAATATAATTATTGGCAACATAGCCAGCAATTTCCAAATTCTCAAGTAGAGTATGAAACGCCTATGTCACGTTTTCTACGGTAACGTTTAATATTTATTAATTGATTGATTGCGTAGCCCATTGTTGAGCTATTGCCTCTCCTTTATCAGGAGTTTAAAGACAAAGTTCATTTTTAGTTACCTTACTTGTCCAAAGATGGCACGTGTGGTATGCGGTCAACACACCGACTCAATGAGACATCTAGCAGGCAACTAAGCTATTACTATGATGTTTGAGATCGGTCGGTAAATTTTGCTTAGAGGCCTGTTTGTCCAGACTTAAGTATCTTTTACGAGTCTGAAAATCTTCAGACTCGAAACCCATCGCTTAAAATCCCTCCTGGAGGACATTATCTCTTATTGAGGGTCTTTCCACTTTTCAGCGGTTGCCCTTTTACCAGCCGGCTGCTGGCCCTTCACATCCACATGTGTCAATCACAGAGGTAGATGATCAACAGCCAGTGTAGGGGTGACATGTGGTTAGCATGTCGAGTCCCCCAGCCGTTATAGCTGGTTCCTCAACCTGAAGCCGCTACTTATTGTAGCTACCCAATTGCCTCACGATGCTGGGTGGGCACCGGTCCCATACCATGAGAAAATTTCTTCCCCCATGGAGACTCGAACCAGCGCAAGTCCCGTAGCTCTGCGCCAAGGCTTCCTACCTTAACCGCTCGGCTACGGCGCGGGACCTGGAGGACATGCTCCTTGGATATTTCCATCCTAAAAAATCTATCCACCGCGACCTGATTTGAACCTGCAACCCTCGGAACCAGAGGCCAACTACCATTTAATATGATGTAATGAAATTTGTACAGTGCATAATATAATGTAATGAAATGTGTATAGTGCATAAATTTACATCTTAATTAGATGATCTACTTCCATAAAGATACTCTTATTCAAGAACAATGTGTATATATTCATGGAGATACTTCTATTCCAGAGTAAGATTATTATTTATATATCCTGCTGTATAATTAGAGTAGCTTCATCAAAACTGATCAGTATATTTAAAGAAACATTAATGTATACACTGTAAACACTTCATTACATTTGAATCTAGGTTTTTTATGGCCGGTAATCATAATGTTGAGTGATTCCGGGCTATGTGGCCGTGGTCCATTACTGGTGTTCCTACCAGACGTTTCACCCTCCAACTGCGGAGAGCAACTTCAATGGTGAATACTTCTAGGTGTTGTTTCCTGGTCTGAGGCTCGACTGTGAAGTACTCACCACTGAAGTTGCCCTCCCCACTTGGGGGGAGAAACGTCTCGAAGAAACACCAGTAATGGACCGAGGCCACATAGCCCGTAGTCACTTAACATTATTTCATTACGTTACCTTTAACGGTAAGAAAATTTGAACATAAGTTTGATTAATTCAATATTAACGGAATACGCCTTTTATACTCTAAGTATGACTGCCATTGGAAATACTTATTATGGATTGGCGGACTCTCATTATTTGAACTTTGACTATTTTTTTTCTATAATAATAATATTGCAATATCAAATTAATATGTTAACCTGTTTCCTAAAAACAATATTTATGGCACATATTATTTTCAGAAAAAACAATGGCAAATAAGTTTAATTACTTGAAGCAGCCAATCCTATGGTTAGACCTATCTTCAACCAACCAATTTCTAGAGATTTCCCTAATGATTTAGTGGTAAATCTGAGTCAAAATCAAGGCACTTTCTGTAACTTATCTTCGTGAACACAAGAACTGAACAACAATTAGTTCCATTGATGTAAACAGTATATTCATGCTTGAATCACAAGACAAGTCTCTGAATTGTCCTTCACATACAAAGAAAATATCAATTTTCTGTCAAAAAAACATCCTAATAACATTTCCATGAGAAGACCCTAAATATTTTCCCTCATGTTCGACGTAACTGAATTGAGATGTTCTTTCATAGTTTTAGAAGAACTGGGGGAAATTGTTAAAATTCGTTTCAAATAAATTTTTGTGCGTAGAAAATAAATCTAATTTATGATTTGCAACATGGTGCAAAAACATAAATTTAATTTCTTTATGATCGCCTCAGTTTTGTCTCGAACGGAAAATTCTAAAAAAATCAAAATCCTAAAACCGTAAATTTAGTGGATTTAAGAGAAAGTAGAAAGTAATATGTCAGTTAGGGATGTAATATTAGAAAGTTAGGTAAAGATCGTCAAGAAGTATTTCAATTCAGACTTAGATTCTAAAAATAGCCTCACGTTCTAAATAAAATGAGCAATCGGGTCAAACCTCTTATCACGAGACAACCAGCGCACTTAGCTATGAAGCAACACATTTTGTGATTACTGCCCACTTCTTTTCAGAGTGAAGTGATTATGTGAAAATGTGTAGGGGAGCAATTTAGGTAGTTTATTATTTTTACACATTTGTTGAACACATTTCATAGTATAGTGGCATGCCACGCGTGGCAAGTGCTTCACACATGCTACAGAAAGTAGATTTTTCATAAGGTGCCATTGACTGAATAGGACTAAGTAGCACTTCATGTTTTTTTTCTGAAAAGCAATGACGTCATCTGTACGCAATGGCACAATTAAATACGGATTAATAATAAATATATTTACTATAATTACATAAATAAGTGAATATATATATATATTAATTAATTATTTAATAGCATCATTTAAGTATTTATTTAAAGGGTTTTGTAAGTTTTGTAAACACGTATCATCATGCATGATATCTAACAAACAACAGCATATAAAGCGTTACTCATTATATCGACACCTTAATTAAGTTTCAATCCAAAATATTAACTTGATTTCATAAGTTCAATTTACAGACACTTTACATGTTCCGCCACTTCATCAATAAGCCTTTTTACACGCTTTATATTAGCTTGACCTGTATCTATCTATCTATCTATGTAACGGAATCTTTCAACGCGATTTTCACCCACTTAAAATCATTGGATCGACTTGAAACTTTGTATACTTGTGACAATACAATAATTTCGTATTTATTTTCTAAAATCCTGGCCATAATCATCAGAAAATCAAAAAAATGGAAACTGGTATAATAGGTTGCAAACTTGTCGAGTTTTTTAGTCAATCATTGTAAGAGCTCAGTTGGTAGAGCAGTGAACTCTTAGTGGTATATAATTTCAGTAATCCATACGTCGCTGGTTCAAATCCGGCTGGGAGGGTTTTTTTAATAGAAGAGTATTACTTTTAGCTCATACTACAATAGTATCGAATTTAAAGATATTTACATTTTTATCTTATTCTGTAAAACATTAAAACTAAAAAATAAAAATAAATAATAGTTTTAAAAAACTAAAAGAACACGCTTTATTAGAAAACTAAAAAATGAAAAATAATTTTAATTTCCAATACGCTTAGGATAAAATAAAGTGGTCAGCAAAAAAATCATCTCCAACACATATAGAATAAAATTAGAATTATCAACAAAAAGAAAATAATTGTACCATCAAAAGCGTGGGTGCTTTTTATGATTTTTACATTTTCTTCTTAGAGAGCTTACTTTAACTAATATCTGTTTATTATCAAATATATTAATTGATATAGAGCACCCCACGCTTTGATGGTAAAATTATTTTATTTTTGTTGATAACTCTAATTTTATTCTATATGTGTTGGAGATGATTTTTTTGTTGACCACTTTATTTTATCCCAAGCGTATTGGAAATTAAAATTATTTTTCATTTTTTAGTTTTCTAATAAAGCGTGTTCTTTTAGTTTTTTAAAACTATTATTTATTTACTCACTATATTATTAGATAAGGGCACAGAAGATATATATTTAGCGTGTTTCTCACCAAATACGCTAATTGTTACATGTAAAATTGCAGGAAGAATGAACTATTCTAATACCGTGTGTGGTTGTCCATTTGTTGCAATCATGAAAGTGATCTAGTAAGATGCTAATAAAGTATTTTAAATTTTCGAACATAAATATAGTTTCCTCTAGTTTTCTATTTTTTTAAGTTTTAAAAGTTTATCGTTAAAATATTCTGGTAGTTCTTTTAATGCCGTTACAATGCACAGCTTCTAAATGACTTAATTTTTAATGTTCCATCAATTAGCATTACAACACTTCAGAAGAAATTACTTTTTTTTGTTATTTACATTTTTGAAGAACATCATAAATCCAAAATCTAGAAAAATTCGTGATACTTCAAGTATTTTTTACTGCATGTAATTATACACATATTCTAGGAACATTATTATACCTCCACAACAAAACAACAATAATATATATATATATATATATATAATATATAAGAAGTTGTCACCTCTTCACTATTTCATCTCTTTGCCGAAACCGTTTCCAACCATCCATACATCCTATACTTGCTTGGAGAAAAAGAATATTGAACGACACTATAAATTAACCACAAGACGAAAAAATTTAACACAACACAAGGAATAAAAAAAATTAAAATTCCATATCCCAATACTATAACATTATCTATGATCAAAAGCATTCGCCAAGAACTTAAGTTACCCTTATCCCCTAATACACTTGGATACTGAACCCTAGTAAGAAGTGCTTTATGTCTAACATAACCTAGTACGAAAATTATTTAAACGTTTGTGCAGGAATGGTAATCCATTCCTCTAGCAGAGCTGCAAAGAGATGGTAACAGCAAGAGTTTTGGGGTCTAGAACAAAGTCTACGTTCGAATTCATCTCAAATGTTTTCGATTGGATTAAGGTCGGAATTCTGGGTCTTCTAGCCCATTTTATAAACGTTATCATCGCCATACCACCTCTCTAGATATCTTGCATTAGGGCATGGATCATTATCATTCAGGTACAAACAATAGTAATCATCTACAATGGCCGGTAAAAAAATAACCTCTACATAACCTTCTTCTCCTTCTTCTTCACGGTTTAGGCTTATTTACTAGCCTGTTCCGGCTCCAAATTGCTGTTCTTTCCATCTTTTCCTTGGTCTTCCCGAGCTTCTTTTCCTCGTGGTGAATAGTTGTATGCTGCTTTTGGTATTCTATTCTCAGTCATCCTTGCCAAGTGTTCTTTCCAGTTTGTTCTGTATTTCTCTATTGTTGAGTTTAATTCTTCTATGTTTAGTTGTTGTCTTATTTCTGTATTATGTTTTTTATCTGTTCTTTGATATCCTGCTACTGGTCTGAGGAATCTCATTTCAGCAGCTTGTATCCTGGCAGATTGTTGTGATGTCACTGTCCATGTTTCGGATCCATAAGTAATAATAGGCACTGTCATTATCTTGTATAATTTCATTATAGATTCTTTCCTGGCTTGATTTTTCAAAGTTCTTTTTTAGTGTACCTGTTATATAGTTAAACTTATGTATTTTGTTATTTATATCTCTTTATGCTGTGTATGATATTTCGCAACCTAGGAAGTTATATCTTACTACTTGTTCTATCGGTTTATTTTCTACATAACCATTGATATTTGTCATTCAGTTTTATAATACCAAGGCCGTGGAAGAGAAATTGTAATGCCATATTCTCCAAGTTTCATTATTGGCAAAATATCAGCCTGGGAGATCTAGTTTCCCTGGCATTCGCCACATCCAAGTCCTTCCATCAGATTTCAACAATATATTGTGATATGTGTCGCTAAAAATAGCATACTTTCAATGGTTCACTGCTCTCTTTACAGCGGGCAAGACAACGCTTATTATTCATAGGGGAAATATTCGGCATGTGTGCACCAGATCGACCATTATAGCTCAATTCCCTAACTCATGACGTAGAGTCAAGGTCCTGACTTCACTGCCAGTATCACGGTTGAATTCTTATGTGCTTGAACAGATGGCAACCAACGACTTTTAGATACCGTCAAATATCGACAATCACTTTCTGACATGATATGCGACATAGTTATTTACTTATGGTAGTACCATCATACTTCCACTTTGTAACACTTAAAATGTTGATTTTAACTCCTTCAGTAGGCGAGAAATATCTTCACTAAGCATATTGCTTGGGTGGGCATCTATGATCACGGAAAGTTGAAAGACACTAAACTCTACAAGTATAACCATGCAGATTATTTATAATAGTGAACAATAAAAAATGCTGTCTTCACCCAATCCGATGTGGAGCTAATAGTTTGATCGTATCCCTACACTTTTCATCATATTGTATATTTATTTTATTGTTGACATATACCTAAATTGGCGGCAAGAAAGACATAAAAATCCTTATTCGGCCTTTGAAACGGATTTAGAAAATTGCTCCTATGCATTTGTGACCAGGTAACTTTATTTGCAACGTTTCTCTCTGAACTACAGACTTCGGATAAATTTATGGAATATACAGAGTGAGATAAAATTTATAAACTTTTTAGAAACACAGAGTATGTAATTTTAAACTGGCATTCTTCGCAGAGCCTCTTCTTCATTTCAATGGAACCTTAAGTTCTGAAGCACTGATATAGCTCATGAAAGTAATAAAATTTACATAGAATATATTAATTATATTCAAGTATAAACGTACGTAATTTATTTCATGTTACATAAAAACAACTAGCTAACTCATTGGCACTATCGAACCCATAGGTTCATAGTTTCGTGTACATACCTCTCCATCTTCGCTAGGTTTACCGTACAGGCCACATGGCCTAAAACGAATTTGTTCATGATGATGATGATGACCTCTCCATACACCCCTATTCTGAGCTGCTGTTTTACAATCATCCCCTGTATAATTTACTTCCCTCAAATCATGTTAATATTTTACCCACATCTCATTATAGGCCTACCTATTGGGTGATTTCTTTTTGGTTTTACTTAAGGAGTTTCCGTGTCCTTCTTTTATTCCCCTTTAGTGCCATATTTCCTGCCCATCGCAATCTACGAGACTTAACTGTTCTTATTATATTTGGTTTCCCATTAAGGTCATGTAATACAGTGTTATTTAATCTATTCCATTCGTCTGTGTGTTCATCTCTATTCGATCCAAACATTTTCTTCTTCTTCTTCTTCTTCTTCCTTCCAAGTATTAGGCCAAGGCCTGTTACGATCCTTAAGAACTTTATTCGCAAATACCCGTAATCTTTACTCCTCCCTTAAAGTAAGGGTCCATGTTTTTCATTCATGTAACACAACTGGGAGAATATATATTTTTAGTTTAATGTTGGGACGACAAGAGTCGCTGTAATGCATAATAGTATGCATTTCCAGAATGGAATCTATGTTTAATTTACTGAAAAATAAATAATTTTAAAATATGTAAAATAAGAAAAGTAACAATAGATTTAAATGATACCGTGTATGATTTTATTAGTGCAAACTTACAAATGTATATAAGTTAAAGAGCAAGGAATAACTTTAAAATATTAATATGTTTGGTTAATAACGGAAAAAAAATGGTTTCATAGAACAATATTTAAGTTGACCATCCGGCGACTTTCTTTTTCTTGAAATCGAATTTATTATTATTATTATTATTATTATTATTATTATTATTATTATTATTATTATTATTATTATTATTATTGTTGTTGTGTTTTATCTTTGTCTAAGTAGGCACATATTGCAGTAAAATTATAGTTTTGGCCTGCATGAAGCAAGGTAAATTAAGTTATAAACTTTTGACTTAATAACATTTCCTGCTGCACCAACACTTAACAGCTATTGAAATTAATTTTGATGCATGAAATGTGCAAATATATTGCCTGTAAAAGTTTAAAATCATTATGTAATATCTTAAATTAATCTATATTTTTGCACTCGCCCCGAGAAGTTTTTGGCACAATACAGCAATGCATTCATTTATACTTAATAGAAGCTTAAATCATTTTAAAATCCATTCATATTATTGTTCTTCTACTTCCTCCGACACAGGCATTAAAATTGTTTCGATAAAAAAAATCTGTAATTATATAATTAGATAATCTTCTGTTCATAAGTACAGCATTGTATGTAACTACCTATTTAATCCTAATAAAAACTTATTTGAAATTTTATTTAATTTTTTCTATATTATGAGATAATAAATATTTGCTCTTTAGCACGGATTTCAGTTTAGCTCCGGATGGAACTTTTGGTTCTTTGAAATTTGATGGTACTTGGAGCGGAATGGTGGGAATGGTGAAAGATGGAATAACAGATGTGGGCACGGCCGGATTTTCCATGACTACACAAAGATATCAAGTTGTTGACTTTCTACCACCTCTTGTCGATGAGAAGTAAGTATAAAATAATATAAGTTGAATATTTTATTCAGTAAATCCTGAAATGAAATAAAGTCGGCAATATTTTCAAAACAAGCACTGTTGTACCAGCCTCAAGGCTACAGAGATGTGGGACGTCCTAGAAGACGATGGGAAGATGAATTCCGAGAGCGAAGCAGGCCGACGGCCTACCATGAAGATAATGAATATTTTCATGTTCATTTTAATTACCAGGAGAAATGGATTAATATTTCGTTCAGTGAATTTCTCAAACGTATATTCCTATGACGAAATTGCACAAGGTACACATAGCGACAAAAAGAATTAGCCGCTGCAAAAAGCAGAGTTGCTATTATGGCCCACTGCGCATGCTCGAAAAGCCATAGCTGCGGTTCACGAGGTAATGCATTGTTAAATGTTTTAAATACGCTCTATTTGGTTTTAACCGTCTTAAAAGTTAAAGAACAGTGAAGGAGACGTGTTTCTAGATATTTACAAGTGTTCGACAAATGCAATATCATTCAAATATTGCGACATTTTAAATAAAGTTCAACTCTCGTTCATAGTACAAATAGTAAACACGGCGACTAGCATCCGGCGTTCGAGTAGTGTAGTTCGTTATACTACTTACAACGACACGAAAAATATGTGAAAGTCAGGGTTCGAATCATCCGACAATTTGTTTTATTCATTTGTATTTTCGCAAAATACATCCTATAACATTTAATTCCTGCCACATAATCTACGTTCACTCTACACTATCCTAAGTAGTATTCCTGCCTTCGTAAACTCTGTAACACCATTTAGCTACCAGTATAAATTTAATTGTGTGTGCAGTACTACATTTTAATAATATTGCTATAAATTTATGTAATAAAATATAATATAGCTTCATATATTTATGAGTTTATTTACTTATTAGGTATTAGTGAGGAAAACGTTTCACCCTTCAATTAAAACATTTGGTTTATATATGTCAAGTCCAGCATAATAACAGCCCATAGATGATTGATAATGATAAAAAAGTAATAATAATAATAATAATAGTGAGATGTATCAAATGAAGTAATTGCCTGGGGATCAAAATTAACTCAAAATGTACCCAAGAAAAAGAAGATAAAAATTTTAAAAACTTTGGGCATAGGAAGACGTTTTATTACACTGCAAACCTGTTTATTATTAGATAAATAAATAATAATATTAATAATAAAAATAGCAATACTTCCAAATAGTTAGTACTTTATTTTCTTTAAGAATGGACATGCGGAATAAAATAGGAAGCATTTTAACAATTAAAAAACTTTACCTCACCGGAAATCGAACCTGTAACCCCTTGCATACGAATCAAGCCACTAAGCACTGAACTAAGCTTCTTCTTCCTTGTGTTTAGAAAAAATGCTCTTGAAGGAAGAAGGGAAACGTATTGTTTCTTACTGTGCTATTAGTTTACTTGTGTGAATCGCACGTTAGAACTTGAAATATTCGAGATCAAGAGTCGGCCCATTTTTTTTTTGTCGCTAAGTGTACATTAACATATAGCAATGTGTGCGTGCATGTACGTATGAGCGTGTGTGTGTCTGACCTAGCCAGGGAAACCAGCGGTTAAGTCTGAAACCATACTTTGTATAGAAACGAAAAGATGCAATATGGGTAAAAAAATCTGCTTTGAGATTTTCAAGTTAGAATAAATCTTGTAATGCATGCTGAGTACATTATATAACCCGTAAAAGGTTTGTATTGCAAACACTTAAAAAATTAATCAGCTTAAAACAATAAATGATTCTAAAATTTTAAAACATAATTTCCTATAATTTACAATTTAGAAATGGTGAACTTCAATTTCTTAAGGACACAGTATTTTTAACTTACAAAACTCATATGAACGAGGGGACTCTTACGCCGATTTAAAATGTAATATGAACAGAGATTCGATTTTTACAATTTAAGGAGTATTTTCCTTTGCATAGAGCATACAGTCTACAATGCTTATTTAAACGCATCAAAAGATCCAGATGTGATACATAACGTTTTAAAGGATCTCAAAACATAATTAAATTTTAAAATAAATTGGAGATAAATTCTGCCATCAATACTTATTTTTTTTCATGCGTTTCTCCATCAATCGTTCATTGATTTAACTTAATGGTAATATGAAATAAAATGATAATATGAAATACTGATTATGATGAAATGGATCATGGTAACAAAATTCCAACCCTGTATTTGGCGTGACAACTCAAACAAATTTAAAAAAAAATACTGTAAAGTTGGTTGCCGAAGTGTGATCACTGGGACTTCCAAATTCGAGCCACGATAATGAAATGGAAGGATTCCTGTAAGATAAAACAATAGCTTTCCAGAAACCTTTGACATTCTGTTGGTTGAATTTCCCACGAATGAATGGATGTCAACCAAAGAGAGAGAAATCTAACCCGAATACAACACAGACACACAGGAACAAATGACGGGGTGTAACAGTGATCGAATTGGGTTCCAGGAGAACGGTATACGAAAGTGGGCCCTTCTTTTCTTATTTTGTAGTAGAGAAGGAGATTTCACCAGAAAATATTTATCTTTTCAAATTTCGATCACAATGTTCCACTATAAATAGTAAAGTATCATATATTGCTTACGTACTTATCTAGGAATGGCATGTAGAGATCTCAAATTGGCGGTTCTTAAACGATTTCCCTCAGTCTGGATATCGTCAGGAAAATTAACAATAATTTCATTCAAAGTGGCAGCGGTTTGAAAGGTATTCCTTCAAACGCCTGCCACTAATATGGTGTCATGCTGTGGTTTTGAAATTTTCCTTTTATCACTCCTAGCTTTTCGGCCTAAAATTCCCGGATATCGATTTTGAAGCCATCTCTTAGCTGCCTTTCTGAAACGTGAAAACGCTTATCTGCTTCGGGAGCCGAATAACTGAGTTGAAACACTGAATCTACTTTAGAATTATACTTTCATTTTTTCCTTCACCACTACGTGCAGCTATGCTAAACAGTAAAAGTCTCTGGCAGAAATGTCATTTGTTTTATTCAACAGTCTTAGTCTCTAATATAATGAAAAATAATTCATTATGATCAAAATATATATTTTAGATATAAAATTAGTAATATAGATACATATTAGAGTTTTAGTAATGAAACGTATATTATATAGACATTCACTTCAAAGACGTTTAAAAATAGTTTTGCGCGATGTGCGTGTTTTCGTACTTACAGCAATGGCGACCATGGTTCAAAGTTCAACTTCCTACATTACTGTAATATTGCATATTACAAGCATCGTGCGGTAAGTAAAACCACTGCCCTTTATGTATACTATGTAAAGGTATATACAAAATTATATCTAAAAGGTAGTGTTAATATACACTGCATTTTAAATGAACTGAACTTTATTTGAAACAATGAATACGTACTTGTCGCCTTTTATGACTGATTGGTGTCACGGCCTGCTGTAATTTCAACTAATAAATATTGCCCGTACTGTTAACGCTAGTCAGTTGTTTCTAATGAACGCAAATATTTCCAACGAAGATATTATTTTACTTTTATTTGTTTTTTGAAAACATCATCGCGCAAAAAGTAATGTACAACGCACGTTTGTGAAGTGCTTTACGGAATCTCGGATATTAAAAACCTGGCTATCGCTCGGTTTTTAAACATTTCCTCGCTTCTGTAAAAACCACTTCCAACCTCACATCGTAATATACTATTGAAAGTCATGTAACTGCGTGAGCTTAAAAAAATTGTAATGGAAAGTATATCGTATATCTTTTATTTTTGTAGGTTGATGGTTTTTATTCAGCAACCAGAATCATTGAATGCAAACAGGAAGTTATACATCGACTCATTTAGTTCAGCAGCTTGGTATTGCACAGTAGGAATTGTTAATACCATCTGTTTTTTGTTGTGGACAACTTCGTTTTCTTTCTTCTCAAGTTATATCTTATAGGTTGCAATGAACATTGTAATATTACATATTCCTTCATTGCAATATATGGCTGCTTCTTTATTCAATGTAAGTAACACTTCACAATCAAAACAAAACTTTTCCTACTCTTCTTGTAGATTCCGAATTCTATCGATGACAATTCAAAAACTAATGCATCTCAATCCAGTGATATTTCTGCTGGTAAAATATGTATTTATTATACAGAATACAATATAATGAATACAATAAATGTTATATTGTCGACTAAGGAACCATAATGCCTATACTTTTTACAACTAAACAACTGAGTACTGTTATATGCTTATCTGAACAACTCGCTGAAGGATAATGTTGTTGCAGTGATGTCAGAGTTCGGGTAAGAGTTTTCAGACAAAAGTACTATACATTTTGAAAACATAATATTTATATTATTCAAAGCAGTGAGACTGGAGGTGACAGCTTGATGGTCAACGTTTATGAATTAATGTATACGATTTCTTCCATGCTGTTGTACTAGCTACCCCACCTCATTTGTTTTCGTTTGCCTTCTCCCCTATAGTGGGTTGATCAGTCCGGTATATAACAGTAGAAATAGGCTTAAATATTCCTGTATTAATTTCTGTCAATCGAAATATTCATTTTTTTAGACATTAATGCGCCCGGATTAATGTGAATTGTAAACGTTAGAATGACTTTATTATAATAATTTGCATACGTGAATGTTTGGTAAGCATGGAGATTGGAGAAGTCCTTTTTATGTATTTAAACTTCCTAATTGAACAAACTAGTTCTTGGGTAATTAAACATAACAGCGGAAAGTCATTAAACACTGGAGAGAAAAAATAGCATAATAAATTCCTGCTAAGCAGGTTGTTCGAACTCTATTTTGTTTATTTATTTATTTATTTAATCAATTGAGTTGGTGTTTACTTGATGAAAATCCATATTTATTAATTAAATAAAAATAAAACTACGTTTTATTTTTATTTAATTTATTTATTTATTTATTTATTAGGAGAGCTCAATTAAGTTTTGGATACTATCTAACTCACAATAAAAGCACTCTTTTATGGAAAGGATTTAAAGCTTTCTGAAAATTAAATTTACAATTGCATGCATGAAACAGATTCAGAAGAAGAATTCAATATTAGGGATACAATTTTCTTAAAGTAGAGTTAGAACAACCTGGAATTTTGCAAAAAGTATCCTAGTGAAGCTATCAATGATAATATAGTGAAGTTAATATTGGAATTGATGGGCATCTATACTCCAATTATTTACAATGACCACATGAAAAAAAAACTCAACCGACAAATTACCTAATAAGAGATTATTAACACAGAGCGTATTGGGGAACGAATGCGATGAGTTTACATTCGAAAAGTAACGAACTTTAGGAAACTCCGCTATATAGTAGAGCCGATTAAGGCATGATGACTCGTGCACAGCTACGGACTTCAGCTGGTTCGAGTCCCCTTGGAGGGAGAAACCTTCTCTTTTTTTTTACCAGTATGGGACCGGTGACCACTCTGAATCGTGAAAAATTTAGGTTGCTACAATAAGTAGCAGCTCCAGGATTACAGTTGGATCGATAAAAATAAGTATTCTATTTCACTAATGGATAATTATACAGTATGTTAAGTAAAGTGATCCCACAATAGGCCCGGAGGCCATTGGGTTAGTAGGAGGTTAAGGCTCCCACATTTTTTAGACAATCGGCACTTTATGTCAGCCGGGTTGTCAGCCCTGCGTGACGGCCGCCTTTACCCCCAGAACAAGCGTCTGGTACTCATTTCCGTTAGAGGCTGAGTCGACCACAGGGCCATAGTGCCGCCAGAGGGTTTGGGTCAGTTTAAAAATCCTGACCCCAACGGGACTTGAACCCTCGACCCTCCGGCTTGTAGCTCAGTGCCTTAACCACTACGTTACGGCGTGCCCCATATACAGTATGTTATAAACAGTAAATACAACATACGCCAAACAATGTAACAGTTGTTTTATATTTATAATCCATCCATCCATAGTAATTCTGCCCGAAGGCAGGTCCTTCACTGCAATCATAGCTTTTTCATGCTATGTTTGCAGCTTTACTAGGGAATTGTAGGTGTGGTAGCTTCCCGTTGCTTTTGCTTTCCACACCGGTGAAGGATGATGATAAGGATGATGATGGCCATATGATTTCGGGGACCGTTTGGGCCTTAAAGTTTTCCTGCATTTGTCTTACAGGTGAGGAAAACCCCCGATAAAACCCTCACCAGAAAAACTGCCCCGACCGGGATGGAACCCGGGCCCGCTGCGTGACAAGGCAGCACGCTACCTCGAGGACCACAGCGGTGGGCATATTTATAATAGCCTATTTATTGTATGCCAATGAATTAGGTTACTGTTGAAATTATTCTATGATATTAAAGAAGGTAATAAGTTGTACATGGTCTGATTCGTGGATAAAATACTATTCATTCACCTTAATAGCCATTGTTGAATAATTGTCTTTACTTATAATTCTCACTCTTTTGTTTTGATAAAACAGACTATGCAAATTCATCATGAAATAATTCTCAAGCCAATCTAGTAACTTCCTAACAGATTATACTTTATAATAAGACGTTATGCAACGTTATCATAAGTAATGCCACTTCGTGAGTCGTGAATTTATCTAGAGAATTTGGAAATCAAGAGTGGCATTTGTTTAAAATATTTATATATTTAATGTAAACGGCGATGCTTGAAAACAAATCAGAAATGTGAGGTTATGTTCAGTCACTGCTGCTTGATCATTATTATTTTTTGCCAAATAAGATCACCATATTGTTAGAGTGCACCCAAGGGGAGAAGAAGATGAAAACACATCAAACTATGTATCATAATCAACATTACGGGTTATTCATTTATTTTTTTAGTAAACAACTCAGTAAAATCAAGGAATCTTTTCATTATTTGCTATATGCAATGTATCTGTTAGAGAAAAATAATGATTTGACCTGTTCAGAACATTAAAAATGAGGAGCTTTCTTTAACACAAAAGCAGAGCTTATAAAGATAAATCGATAAGAGCGAGGTGAAAACACGACCTGTCATTGGTTGTAAAACAATATTAATTGAAAACGTGATTGGTCATCGACGACTAACATTTGTGGCATGAGTTAATTAGTTCATTAGTATTGCCATGAGTGATTTCCAAATTATCGATAAATTTACGACTCACGAAGTGAGGAGTGAATTATTTAGAAATTTGGAAATCAAGAGTGGCGTTTGTTTAGGACTGTTTAACGAATAAAATAAGCTGTTTTACTCACAAATCATTATTTAAATATAGTTATTTTAACATATGTATATATTTAATGTAAACGGCCATGTTTGAAAACAAATGATAAAAGATCGGTACGCTTCATTTGCTTCTTTTGTTCGTCACTGCAACCGAATCATATTATATATTGCCAAAGGAACGCAATATTGTAGGAATGCACTCTAGTGGGAAAAAAATGAACACATCAAACTTGTATATTAATTTATTTTCTGATGTCCTATGATGTAAATATGGCAATTATATTTTTTCTCTTTTAAAAGCTGGGAAAAAATCCATTTAAGACAGTGGAAACAGTGGTTTTTCTTTTTTTTGTGGTATATAATCAATTGCTACAAATGTTTTTATATTAAGCCCCGCATGCGGTATGCGTTGACATTCATGCACTATATATACAAGGTGGTGGTAGTATATTTTAGTGAGTCAGTCACTGCAAAAAAATGCTATGACCTCTTCAGATTGTTAAAAATGAGGTGCTTTTTTATTATGATAAACTTTAATTTGTAAATTCTAGGCGAAACACGACTGTGATTGGTTGTAAATAAAAAATCATTGTAACGTGATTGGTCATCGACTCCCATTTGTGTCATGAGTCAAATAGTCACGAATATTTTAGCATTTACTGGTCGAGATACCACAGAACTTAACATTGTCTACTAACTAACGCTTTCATACATTGTACCATGTTTTTGACAATAAAAACATATCTAATCAGCTCAATAAACTTTCGCAGTCGCTACAATCTCATAAAATCATCAATATTATTATACATGCAGCTAATGAAGTCTATCCATGTAGTCCTGGAGATAAGTCACTGTCTTCAAAGCAGTGGAACAAGTTTATTCTCCAATATGGATAAGATTCCCGGGTGAAGTTTCTTCTAGTTATTCTAAGCTGTAAAACAAATGTTGAAACATTAAAGTCTCAAATAGTCCCCGAATACCACCTGGCCTTCATCATTGTGCTCTCCGAGACCCAAATAATTTCTCATCTGATAAGTTTCCATGTTCGTGTGTACTCGATAAAAATAGTTACGTGAATCAGAATTTTAAAAAAAATTCTCGCGCGACAGTTCGTGTTACAGTAAGACCTCTAAGGTATAGGAAACGAAATATATACCTACAAAGAGAGAGAGAGGTCTTACGCCAAATATTAATGAATCGCTGGAGAGATTTTGACGAAACTTGTGATAATATAAGATTTTTTTGTTTAATTATTATTGAATCTCTAATGTAACTTTGATTTCCGATTGAAGGCTCACATTTTTTAATAAAATCAATTTCTAATTTTTGTGTTTCCTATAGCTACTGACTTACCGTTCAAATCATTGGCTTCTAAGGACAATCTTATTTATCGCATACATCACAGGTATACTCTTGATGGCTACTTTTTTCGGCCACATTTACATCTCTCCTAGCTGTAACTCAGGCAAGAAGTACCTTTCACAACTTTTAAAGGACTTTTGGGAGATGGCACATACAACTTGGGAATGCTTGAAAGGTTCTGCTCAACTCAATTATTTTGATGGTATTTTGTAAGTAAAATATATGTAATTTCATTCAGTATTACGTATTAGTAAAAATTAGATGATGATAAGACATTATCATTACGAAATTACAATCAATACAGTTGTTTCTATTATAATTCACAAATAATTTAATATATCGTTTCATTGTTTGCTGAGCACACGTAATAACTCAAAAATCGTGGATATTTAACTTAATATCACAAGGAGACTTAGAATTGACAGTATTTAAAACTTCAAAAAATACTTCTCGTGAAAAATCGGTGATTTTCGAGTTATGACGTGTGTTGCAGCAAATGAGCGATATGAATTCCATTAACAATATGAGCACTACTCGGAATTGTGATAGAGTAACAATTGGAGAATAACCAAGTATATTTGTGCATCAGATGCTATTCATGGACAAATTGAGATATAAAATTAAAATTCAGAGTATTACGTTTCACATCTATATGATTGGACTCAGCTGGTTGGAATTGTTAGAAAACTTACATTGCAGTTGTCAGTTAAACTTATCTTACTTGCGCATCACCATTTCAACAAACATTTCACCTTAAACCGGAAATCGAACCCTGGACATCTGATCTCTTCCATTCCCGGTCCAGGCATTAATTTTTATTTTAAAACAATAAATCTGTCCAGGTCTGGAATATGTAAAACTAAATAACTTGTAACTTCAAAGCATTTCACCGTTAAAACTTTTCTCGGATTTTTGTAATTGTTAACGTAGGTGGTGGGTTGTGTTGGTTTGGTGTGGATACCAATTTAAGTCCAACGTGCATTATTTTCCATTTTTCCCAGTAACATTTGAGTAAACAGTTACGATCGTCGAATGATTAGCCAACTGCCATATTTATTAACAGGTAAACCGTTTAAATTGCTGAACTGAAGTACGAAACATCATAAACAGCAAAAATTGTATTTCTGCCTTATCTTGTTGTTTAGATAGTGTGGTTTCAGCGAGTGTGTATATACTAGTTATAAAAGTTGAGATATAGTCACCCATCATTATATGGCCCCATTCCCCATTTACAGTGCCGTCATCCCATTATGCCAAATAATACGCTACTTCCAAACAGGTCTTCTCCTATCTTAAATATGTGGAAAACCTTGTTATGATGCCAATTCATATAGTGGCAATATGAAAATTGTCACAAAGAGTATCTTAGTATATATATATATAATATATATATATATATATATATATATGTCAATTCCCATAGAACTGGAAACATGATACATTCCACGCTTTTGTTAACAAGATATCGCAAACTGAATATTGAGAATCAGTTTTTTTTTCTGCCTAATCAAATGACGTACGTAGGATTACGGGGTGGGTTGCAAACCTTACACAGATTTTAGTATTCGGTCTTCAATCAACCACTCCTTAAGCAGTGATAAAACAATTGCTGGAGCCATATTGGTTAATCCCTCCAAAGAACAGTAGATTCCTGATGATGATGAAGTCCTAAAAGAACATAAGAATTGTATATACGGACTTAAAAACCTGCAATCAAGTAGAAACATATGTTTTAAGTGGATGAGTTCTTATCTATTGACAATGCGTTGTGAACCTTCTAGGAAATGAACACGGAAAACTTGTTAGAAATCAATACTAGTAAAATTCATATCAAATTCCGTTGAGGTGAAGTAATATGATGAAAGTTAAAAATTAAATTGTACCTGTTGGTAGGTGCCGTCGCCCTACCAACAGGTACAATTTAATTTTTAACTTTCATCATATTACTTCACCTCAACGGAATTTGATATGAACTTTTACTAGTATTGATTCTATAGCCAGTCAGGCTAAAGCAAAGTCTAACTTTTTAACACGAAACTGACTACGCAAATCTATAGAATTTTATTAAAAACAATGTCTGCAACATAATCTCACTCCAAACTATGCCCAAATCAAAATAACTATTAAAGTTACTCAGCTATTTAAAAACAACAAAGAATGCCGAAATTAAATTGGATAAAAAATGAAATAAAATTTCTACATGTAAAGAAACAAAATTGTAATAATTAAATTGTTATTACCAATCACAAGAGGCAAACAAAATATTCGGTAATTATTGGTACATGATCGAAATGTGGATACATGGTTATGAGGACGACGGCACCTACCAACAGGATACAAATTTAATTTTTAACTTTCATTATCAAAAATTGTCTAAAATTATTCTGCAGGTAGATGATGAAGAAGAAAGAGATAAATGTCTGTAAGGCCCAGTTGTATAAAAAAGTTAACTAGAGTTTATTTTTAACTATTATTTAGACATTAAACCTAGGTTAACAATTATTTATGTTTTGTATATAAACCTCAGACTCTTAAGATGGAGTTTTATTAACCGTACAAAGTATGTTGATTAAATCCTGAAATATGCAGGAAACTCGTATGTATATACGAGTTGATTAACAATAATTAACTAGCGCCAAGCGAGTGAAAATATTACCTCTGAATATCTTTTTATTTATTTATTTTTTTCATGAGAAGGAGAAAATAAAAGTGTGATCAACATGTCCTACTGATATTTTGTTACATTTGGAATAGTGACAAATCAATTTACAGCATGTGTCAGTTCGGATCAAACACAGTGACTTCATTAAAATACGGTTTCGTCGCAATAAAATTGTCAGGTCTGATATGCAATTGTTCGGAAATTGTCGAAACCTGACTCGCAAATATTTCTGATTTTTAAGTTACAGAAACAGAGAATGTGGTTCTACCTAAACATTTTTACACAATCAATTTAAATACATAATAGTCCTATTATGTAAAGCATGTTCCTTATTTTTCATTAATATTCTTTATTAAAATTTTCATTCACCAAATTTGTTTTAAAATACTAGCTAAGTTTCTATCCCTTAAGAAAAATCTCTCCCATCGCTATTTCCGATCTTTATTATAGAATAAGATGGGAAACTGTTGTCGATAAAATAAAATTAAAAGAGGGGCTTATTCTTGTCATGAAACACACAAACAAACAACACTGCAATTCAATATATTTAACAAAAATAATTGCAAATATGAAAAATAATATGTTATTCTGTAATACCTAACCTATAACTTACAATAGTTAATAAAAAGTAAAGGAATAAATACAAACATATACGATTATTTCAATATATTATTTAACTTCATACGTAGCATGAGAGACATAGGTAGCAATACTGATTTTAACGAATATTCTATTGCAACAACAAAGACATGTTCTAGTGCAGCCACCAATGTATGCACTAACATTGCACACATTTACTTCATGATTCAGAAACTTAATATTTATTTTTGGGTGTTGCATTGTTTCACAGTTAGAGAGGCTTCTTAAATTGTATTAGGTTAGCTTTAGGTTCGTGTATATGTTGGCTTGCATCTCGTGTTTCCATAGTGTAAGACCGCTCGCGTTTGTTTGGCGCATGATCATTGTGTATGATTGGACATAAACATTTTCTTCGCGTGACATTGTTGTAAAGTATGTCCGTATTATTATTATTATTATTATTATAATTATAATTATTTCATTATTAGTTATCCATTATGATTATTATTATTATTATTATTATTATTATTATTATTATTATTATTATTATTATTATTCTTATTATTATATTATTATTTACACATTGTTACAACTAATGTAGTTACTCTGTTCACGATTTTCATTCCCTCATGTCAAAACAGTCATTTTCTTTCATTCCCTTCGTTTCTCATTTTTTTCTGACATATTCTTCCAACTGCTTTTTTACCTTGTCCTATCCCTTTCTCCCTGGTGGTACCATTTAAGATTCATTTTTTGCCATATTACATTGTGCCTCCTGTGTGTCCATACTACTTTATCTGTCGTTCTGTATTTCATATTCTATTAAAATTGTGTTGAACTCTAGTGAGAATGATTTTATTTGCAAACAATTCACGACTTAGGTTTAACTTTTGTTAATAATTATCAATACTAATTGTCGCCCAGCGGTCGAAATTCGACCACAATTCATTAAATTTTTAATTTTGTCACAATACGTCACTATGTATTAATTTTTTATTTATTTTAATAATACGAAAGATTGGGATGGAAAATACGAGTATGTTGTATAGCTTTGGCTAAGCCTATTTAAAAAAAAAAAAAACAATAACTCGTCATTTGAGATTTTTGTATACTATTTAATTTAGCATTTTGCCTATTATTATGTGTACGGTAATATATATCCCTTCTTCTTTTGTCTCCACTCCGCACAGTCAATGTTCTATGTCGAGGTATAATGGAAGGATGCTGCGAATTGTGTAATAGAAAAAATATATATGTAATGAAAATTACCTGAAACTTAGATTAGACACGCGTTTAATTTAAATTTTTAAATAATAAAATGTACCCACTTTTTTGAAACTACTAATAAATACGCGAGAGTAAATCAATTCACATTGCTGTCTGCACAATTTTTTTTGCACTAACACATGCAGTTTCAGTATGAACGTAAACAATAAACAAATGGACTGGTAGAGGAAGATACATTAAATTCCGTAGAGTCAATTTTATTGTAGTTGGTGTTTATATTTTAATTTATTTGTAACACATATTATATATATATTGTCCACCGCTGTGGTCTCGGTGTAGTCGTTCTGCCTTGTCACGCAGCGGGCCCAGGTTCGATCCCCGGTCGGGACAGTTTTCTGGGAGGTGGTTTTTATCGGGGTTTTTCCTCACCTCTAAGGACAACTGTCAGGAAACTTTAAGGCCCAAACGTCACGGAAATCTATGGCCATCGCAATATCATTCATATTCATATTCATCTTAGGTTAAGATTAGGATTAGGTACTCTCCTTGGCGCACCATTATCATCATCATCACTCATCATATCATCGGGGCAATGTAACCCCGCCTTCCAGGCGCCCCAACTTCAGAAGTGGGTTACAAGTACGCCATGCAAGGAGAGAAACTAGGAATGTCGAAAGACAAACCTGGGGCATTTTGAAAAAAAAAAAAAATATATATATATATATATATATATATATATATTATATATATATTTTATTGTTCTGCACTTCTTCTCTATATTAACTTTAATTATGCCAATATCACACTCCTCCGTGCGCAATGTGCTTAAAAAGGGGTACAACGTTTTTATTCTTCACATATTAATATATAGAAAGTTGTATGATTTCTAGTTACGAGTAAAAGAAGACGCTCCCATACAATACTGTACACGGCTAACTTGCGGTTTCCTCAGTTCGCTGAATGTATAACCAGTGGTGCTTACGGAGATTTAGGAAAACAATAGATGGGATTGTATACACATGATGTAAACAGAATAGTGAGTGCGGTTTGTGTAAATGTAATTAATGTGTGGTTTGTGTTGTACAGAACAGTAAGGACATCATCATGCAGCGGATATACACGAGACTGATCTCTCCTCATAAAGACAATCTCCCGGCCACGGAACTAGCAGGTCTGCTTCGAGTATGTGACAACAAGCACTTCGCCTACATGTGTGGGCTTATCACGTTAAACAAAGTTAAACACTTTTTGAAATGTGATGTGGCCGCTATCAACAAAGCATTTATCCCTGTAACATTGGCCATGATTATAAACAAGAAGAGTCATTACAAGAAAGCGTTCAGCTACAGGTAAAAATTAAAGACAATTTACTTAACCTCCGAGTTGCGTAGGGTATCTTATTCATCATTATTTTAATCCACCATAATCTCTCCCGTAAAAAAAAAATCCCACTTGGCTAATAATATTAAGAATTCACTTTTTCTTATTATTATATCGAAAGTAAAGTCTCTATTTGTACATCAACAATAATATTTAGTCCCTATTAAGATAAACTACATGGTCTTTTACTCGTCGCTTAAATATTTTCGTTCTTCTTATCAGAGGAAAAAATAATTTTATTAATTTGAAAAAGATATATATATATATATATATATATATATCCACCGCTGTGGTCTCGAGGTAGCGTGCTACCTTGTCACGCGGCAGGCCCGGGTTCGATTCCTGGTCGGGACAGTCTCCTGGATAAGGTTTTTCGGGGATTTTCTTCATCTGTAGGATAAATGTCAGGAAGCATAGGGCCCAATGGTCTTCGAAAATCATCCGGCCATCATCATGATCATTCTTATTATCCTCATCCCTGACCGGTATGAAAAGCAACGGGAAGCTACCACGTCTATAATTCCTTAGTAAAGCTGTAAAACATAGCATGAAAATGTTATGATTGCAGTGAAAGACCTGCCCTCGGGCAGGATTACTTTAGATAGAATATATATATATATAATTTAATACTATATATACTGCCGTTGGACTAATTTATATACATACGAGATCGATTTAAAGTCTTTAATTCCTTACTCTTCCGTTATTGTATGTTCCTTTTTCCGATAATGAACATTAAAATTTCTAATTCAGTTTATTTTAGGGATATATATTTTTTATAATCTACATTTACATTAATTTTATAAGTTTTTGTTAAACGCTGAGATTATTTTTTAATCCATGCTTAGTTATTGATGCTTTAATACTTTAGGTCATATGTCGTCTAGAATATTTAGGTGTATCAGTGGTCTATGTTTCTTTATTGTGTTTGTAATGTATTTTCTTAGAGACATTAAATATACTTATTTATAGTTTTCATGTGAGTTGAATCCAAAATTAAATTAGATCAGTTTTGCAGGTTATCTTACAACCAAATGGTTTTAGCGAATTCCGAAGGAATGAAACTATTGAGGTTGTTCCCATGAAAATATTTTCGAAAAAGTTTACAGACTTCATAGATGCTATCTAGTAAACAGTCATAACAACAACAACAATAATAATATTAATAATAATAATAATAATAATAATCTACCCATAGTAATTCTGCCCGAGTGCTGGTCTTTCACTGCAATCATAGCATTTGCACGCTTTGTTTTTCGGCTTTGTTAGGGAATTATAGGTGTGGTAGTTTCCCGTTACTTTCCTCACCGGTGAAGGATGATGATAATAATGATGATAATTATAGGGATGATGATGACCGACATTTCACTTACAGGTGAAGAAAAACCCCCCAAAAAAACCTCACACAGGAGCCTGTCCCGACCGGGAATCTAACCCGGGCCCGCTGCGTGACAAGGCAGCACACACACTACCTCGAGATCACAGCAGTGGACTATAAATATATATATATATATATATATATATCCATACATAGTAATTCTGCCGAGGGCAGGTCATTTCACTGCAATCACAGTATTTTCATGCCATGCAGCTTTACTAGGGAATTGTAGGTATGGTAGCTTTCCGTTGTATTCAACACCGGTGAAGGATGATGGACCGTTTGGGCCTTAAAGTTTTCCTGATATTTGTCATACAGGTGAGGAAAAACCCCGATAAAAACCTCACCCAGAAAAACTGTCCCGACCGGGGATCGAACGCAGGCCCGCTGCGTGCAAGGCAGCACGCTACCTCGAGACCACAGCGGTGGAATATATATATATATATATGTAAACTGCGTAACAGCCCAATGTTAGGAATTGTCGTCTTTTTGTTAAGAGTTATTAGAGCAAGTTAATATTAATTACGATTATTTCCCTAAATATATCATGATTGGTATGCGGTCAACATACCGATCCAAAAGACACCTAATATACAATTAAGGTATTTCTAGGGAGATGGGTACATTTTGCTTACAGGCCTCATTATTTAGGCTTAAGGATCTTTTACTAGCCTGAAATCTTCAGACTCGTGACCCACGGCTTAAAGTTCCTCCCAAGTACCTTATCCTTAGATTTTAAATAATAATAATAATAATAATAATAATAATAATAATAATAATAATAATAATAATAATAATAGCTTTATTTTACCTGGCAGAGTTAAGGACTTAAGGCCTTGTCTACCACTCAACCAGATTTGAAAAAATACAAACAAAAAAATAGTCTTAAATCTAAATTACAATATATATATAAACGAATACAAGTTATGAATACAATACTTCCTTACTTACTCACTGGCACTATCGAACCCGTAGGTTCATGGCCGCGCGGACATAAGCTCTCCATACATCCCATCCTGAGCTAATGCTTTCCAATCATTCCCTGTATAATCTACTTCCCTCAAATCATAGTTAATGTTCTCCCACCTCATTCTTGGTCTACCAACTGGGCGTTTTCCTTCTGGCTTTCCTACAAGAAGTTTCCATGCACGTCTTCCATTCCCCATACGCGCAACATGTCCTGCCCATCGCAGTCTACGAGACTTATCTGTTCTTATTATATCTGGCTTCCCATAAAGACCATGTAGTTCATTGTTATGTAAGTCTTCTCCGTTCACCTGTCTGTTCATCTCTCTTTGGTCCAAAAATTTTCCTAAGAACTTTATTCTCAAATACTCGTAATCTCCTTTCCTCCCTTAAAGTAAGAGTCCATGTTTCGCACCCATATAATGTAACTGGTTAGAATAATATTTTTATATTTTTCAGCTTAACGTTTTTTTGAAAGGAGTTGGGACATCAAAGTCTCTGCAATGCATAATTAGCATGCTCTTCCAGAATTGAGCCTATGTTTAATTTCTTTGTGCATCTCATTCCTATTTGTGATTATTGTTTCCTAGGTATTTGAATTCAGCCACTTCCTCAAAACTTTCCCTCATTTGTCCTTAGCTGTCCATTTCCATTATATACTGAATTTCTACGTGTGACCATACATTTAGTTTTACTGATATTTACTTCCAGTCCTAATTTCTTCGTGTTACTCAATAGTGTGTGCGTGTTGGCCTTTAGTATCTCCTCGCTATCGGCCAGTAGTACTACATCATCAGCATAAACTAACAGCTTATTAATACCATTCAGTTGTAAGCCTTCCTCATTCTCTAAAGATTTAATGGCATGCTCTAATACAAAATTAAATAGTAGAGGAGATAGTGCATCTCCTTGCTTCAACCCATTCTGGATTTCAAAAGTGTCTGAAAACTGTTTGCCTACACGCACCCTACTCTTTGAGCCATTTAGACACATTCGTATAAGTCTAACTAACTTTTTAGGAATTCCGAACTCCAGCAGGATACTATATAACTTCTCCCTCTTAATTGAATCATATGCTTTTTTGAAGTCTACATATAGTTGATGTACAGTACCATTATATTCCCATTTCTTTTCTAAAATCTGTCTTATACTAAAAATCTGATCTGTTGTAGACCTGTTTCTTCTAAATGCACATTGATGATCTCCTAGAATGTCATCAATATAGGGAGTAAGTCTGCTTACTAATATATTTGTTAGAATTTTGTACGAAGTTGAAAGTAGTTGTTGCAATCAGTTTTATCTCCTTTCTTATAAATTGGTAAGATAATTGATTCCTTCCATTCATCTGGAAGAGCTTCTTTTTCCCAAATCATACTAAGCAACCAGCATGTCTTGTCCATCAATTTTTCTCCCCCTGATTTTATCAGTTCTGCTGGGATCTCATCTGAACCTGATGCTTTATACATCTTCAATTTTTCAATTGCCATTTCAACCTCTCTAATGCACTTGGCTCTGCGACTAGCATTTCTGCTGTCTGTAAGTTATCCTCCTCAATGTCTTGTTCTATATGTACATTTAATAGCTGATTAAAGTAACTTTTCCATCTATTTAATATACTCTTAGAATCTGCAATCATATCCCCATTTTCATTCCGAATTATGTTTGTTCTAGCCTGAAACCCTTTCTTCTCTATACTAATTCCCTGATGTAATTCTCTAATGTTCCTATTTTTTGCGTTCATTTCAAAATCATTAATCTTCTCTCTCAAATATTCCCTCTTTTTACTCTTTAGTAACTTGGTGGTTTCCCGTCTAACACTACCCAATTGCTCTAAATTTACCTCGGTGTAACCATTTCATTTTTGCTAGCTTTCTTTTCTCTACAATGTCGGCACATTCCTCATCAAACCATTTCTTGTTTTTCCTCTTTTTTAAACAACCAATGCTTTCTGATGCTGACAATTTAATAGTATCTCTTATAGCCTCCCATTCTTTATTTATATCAGTTTCTTCTTCGTTTGCCACATTGTCATCTGAAGATTCCAGTACTTAAAATCTATTACAATACAATTAATATTTATAATGTATTTTGGTTTACTCTAAATTTAACTAATTAAATATATAATATGTACAATATATATAAAAAACGAGGAAAAGATTAATGACATAGTATAAAATTAAATACATAGAGAAAAATTAATTATTAGACAACAGGTAACTGTATAAGCGTGACTTAAAGGTACCAAGTGTGCGGCAACCCATGATATCTTGAGGAAGGAGATTCCAGGAGCGGGCAGAGGCTACTGTGAAGGAAGGAGAATAGGAGGAAGTGCTATGAAGAGGAATTGTTAGCAGACTGCTATCTTGTGATCTAGTGTCAATATTGTGGTAAGAGGATAACTTCTCAATCTGGACGCCAGGTAAGTAGGGATGTAGGAATTCAGAAGCTTGAAAAGTAGTGAAAGAGAGTGCAATTTACGTCTGTCAGTAAGATGGAGCCAAGAGAGGTTATTAAAGTGTTCGGAAATATGGTCATAACGGCGGATATTGAAAATGAATCGAACGCAAGCATTATGAACACGCTGCAGGTCTCTGCGACAAGTCATAGTTTAGATCATTATATATAATGTCACAATAATCGAAGTGTGGTAACACAAGATTCTGCACAAGGATTTGTTTTTAACGAAACTGGGAGAAAATTCTTTAAACGTCTAAGATAATATAAGATGGAGAAGGTCTTTTTACATATGTGTTTCACTGTGGTTTGCCAGGTTAAATTTGCGTCTAGATGTAGTCCAAGATCTATTACTGAAGAAGAATAAGGGATAATTATATTATTTATAGTAATGTTTGAAAGTGTAGATATGTCAAAGGTTGTAAGCAGTCTTTGTTGTCCATTAGAATTACTTGTGACTTGTTAGGATTTAGATTTAGACCGATACTTGAAGACCAGTTAAAGATGGATATGAGATCGTCATTCATTTTTGTCAAGCTGTTATAGAAAGAATGAGGAGGTGAATGTAGGTAAATTTGGAGATCATCAGCGTAGAGGTGATAACGACAGTGCTTTAGTACAGTTGGCAAGTCATTTATGTAGATTGAGAAAAGAAGAGGTCCGAGAACACTGCCCTGGGGGACTCCAGCCGGCACGTTGCGCCAAGACGAAGATCTAGAGTTTAATGAAACGTATTGTTGACGACCGTGCAGGCATCTTAAAAAATATTTATCGACTTCGGCCAGGTTTGAGCCCGCGACCCTCGGGACCAGAGGCAAGGAACATAACCACTAGTCCACCACAGCCGATATACATATATATGATGAATCCAAATTTTCACAAGTTATTCAGAGATGTTTGCTGAGTGTTTTAATACAAGTAACCCATCGTCTCAGGTGGCTCATTACCGAGTAGTAATTCCATTGTTTTCAACACTTTTGAAATTCATATTGAAGCACCGTTGAGGTTATGTAATAAGATGTTAATTATATAATTAACTCAACTAAATTATTAAACTTAAATGACTTGAATAAACTTAAATAACTTGAAGTTTAATAATTCAGTTGATGACGACTGACTTATCAGGTAAAAATTATATAATTAACATCCATTGTTTTTGTTTTGTATAATTCACTTTTATATCTGTTTAGTCGGGATGTTATTGTTTCAAATTTACATTGTTATACAATGTAAATTTATTATTAGCATGTCCATAACGACAAACTTCACAGCTACGCCTCATGGGCTGTCGCACACGCTCTAGCTTCCCAGGAGAATAGTTAACATTATCAGGGGCAGCAACTAGGTTCATATACATTTTGACAGGAGTCATGAACATCAAGCTCTTCACGTGACCCCAGAAGAATAAATTCTTGGGTATCAGATCGGTATTTGAGCTGGCCATAGAACAGGATCACTACGACCAGCCCATATTTGCCCGAACTCTTCTACTACAGCAACTAAAAGTTATGTTATGTTTGGAAAGAATTATAATCAGAATCAACAAATTAATATATGTTTGAGTTTAAAATGAAAACAATGAAATTACTCCGTAATGAACCATCGGAGACTATGGGTTCCTTATATCAAAACGCTCTGTAACATCCTTGTACAACTTGTGAAAGTTTGTCGATGGATTTATATATATATATATATATATATATATATATAGGAAAACTTGGAGTAGCAAGTTTAAATGAAGATATCCAAAGATACCAACAAGAATGGAAAAATCATCTGAGAAGAATGGCAAGAAATAGACTTCCAAAATTGGCATTCCAATATACCCCAACTGGACATAGGGACCAAGGAAGACCAAAACATCGGTGGAAAGATCAAGACCATCTTCGCTAGGTTTACCGTACAGGCCACATGGCCTAAAACGAATTTGTTCATGATGATGATGATATATTTGGCATAGAGACTCGAGTTCAAATCCCGACTCAAGCATTCTTTTTTCTTTTCATATATATATATACAGGGTGTTTCACAAGAAGTATTACAGACTTCTAGGCTTGTAGCAGAGGGGACATAGAAGATAAAGTTTTTATAAGGAACCCAAGTCCGGAAACCATTTCGATGTAAAATAGGTTTGAATATCGAAACACAATGGGCTGATATCGTGTATCTTGTGTTTCAGATTAAGTATTACAGACTTCTAGGAGATGTACTACAAGTGTGGAGACCCTACTGTTCTATTGCACAAAGTGTACCTGCGATACATGCTTTCATACATACGCCCCATAGGACCTGGTGTGTGTGTGTGTGTGTGTGCGTGCGTGTGTGTGTGTGTGTATGCGTACGTGTGTGTGTGTGCTCAATAATTTCTGCTGTCGCCAGAATTCGTTTAAGAAGATCTACACCGATTCGATAGGTGTAGTACAATTCGTCTACAGGAGTTCTGAGACTCAAGACACACGATGTCAGCCCATTGTGTTTCGATCTTCAAACTTATTTTACAACGAAATGGTACGTTTCCAGATATGGGTTCCTTATCAAAACTTTATATACTAGGTCCAACTACTATAACTCTGTAATACTTATTCTGAAACACCCTGAATATATATATAATATATATATATGGTAAACAGATGAGGACAGAGACAAAACTAAGATTACATAACATCACATCAAAGTTTATCCTAAAATATGGAAGTGAAATTTGGATTTTAAATAAAAGAAACTCTCATAAACTTCAAGTAAGCCAAATGCGCTTCTTACGATCATTGTTAGGAGTTAATAGACTGGATCACCAAAGGAACACTACTATCAGAGGAAAACTTGGAGTAACAAGTTTAAATGAAGATATACAAAGATACCAACAAGAATGGAAAAATCATTTGAGAAGAATGACAAGAAATAGACTTCCAAAATTGGCATTCCAATATACCCCAACTGGACATAGGGACCAAGGAAGACCAAAATATCGGTGGAAAGATGAAGACCATCTTCGCTAGGTTTACCGTACAGGCCACACGGCCTAAAACGAATTTGTTCATGATGATGATGATATATATATATACATATAAACATTCACTTGTGTGTGTGTGTGTGTGTGTGTGTGTGTGTGTGTCCATTAACGCTCTAAAGTACACAATTTTAGTTTCATCGAAAAACAAAACTCCGTCTACCAACTAGTCGTTTTCCCTCTGGTTTTCCTAAAAGAAGTTTCCATGCACCTCTAGTTTTCCCCATTTGTTACACATGTCCTGCCCATCTTTTAATAACTTTATAATATTTTTTAATAATGTTGTATTTCAAGCTGAACCTGTTTTATTATTTAATATTCCTGCTTAATATTGCACTTCAATATCTCAAAATCTAGAAATTGTTTAGTCATGTGTATACTCGTATACGTGTATATGTATGACGTTCCCATGTTTCAACGACAATAAATATTTATATTTTCACTATTTTTATAAAATATTACAAATATATGATAATTATATACCGGTACTGTAAACTCTTCAATTGTTTTAATTTTTCAGAATCCAGGCTCTGAGGAATTATGGACTTCTGGATTTGGTTTTACAAAATTTAACTTCCACAAGAACATCAACCATGACTAAAAACGTCATCACACCTGTACGTTTGAGTGACATCGTAACTCTCTTCGAGATTCTAGGATTTGGTGCTCTAGCGTCTATTGTCATATTCATCTGTGAATGGCTTTATCAGCGTAAATTAGTAAATCGCCGTCTGAATTATGAACACATTCAGAGAAAATATTATTTGTGAAATTAAATACTATAAGGAAGGATAGTTAATATTTCAATAACAATAATAATTACTCGTAATAAAAGTTGTATTGTATTTAGTGGTAAATTAAGGGAATTCCGATTATGGAGGTAATTCTGATTACGAATTTATTTTTCAGAATTTTACTATTAGAACGGCGCGGCGTTCAGCATAATGCTGACATCTGCGAAGTGTTTATAGTATTCGTATAATGACACTATTAGTTGAGCAACATCTCTAAGAGTATGGGGACATTTTGTTTTTCGTATACTTTTCTTGTGAGAAAACTATGCTGGTATATGTTATGTATTATCAATTAAGAGTATATTATATACGGTATAAGCAATTAAATTGGTATGGGCACGTACGACGAATGCAAGAAGAAAGATTACCCAGGAAAACATTGGAATGGTGTCCACCTGGAAGAAGGAGGAGAGGAAGACCTCGAAACTCGTGGATGCAGAAAATAAGAACTGGAATGAGAGCAAGTGACTGGAGGACATGGATTGGATGGAAAGAGACGAGTGGAGAAGAAAAACAAAACTTTAGGCACAGAAAGATGTGTAAACATTAGAATTCTGTATATAAAAAATTATCAATTTTTGTTTGCAGAGACAGTAACTTTTGTATGTTTGTGTATTTCAGCTTTTTCTATAACTTTAAAAAAGGTGATCGGAATTACCCAATTAATGAGGGAACTCCTATCAGACTCAGGTACTAGAATACAATTTTTTCAGGTTAGTTGATTATGTTTTGTATGTTTGTGTATACCTAAGTAAGTGTTAGAACTGTAAAAATTCTCAATTGTTTTCAATTCATTTTTAGGAATAATATTGGACTACTTGCTGAAGTGATCGATATTACCCCATTTCACCACTACGTACAAACTTATTACTGTGAAATTCTAATTTTTTTCTGGTGGCCTAATAACTATTTTTGACTATACGTACATTGAATTTTCTTCAGCGCTGTATCGGATGTAAACTCGCCCACACTTTCTCTCCGCAATTGTGTTGTTGCTTTCTCATTTTGAAATCGAGTAAATCACCATCCTGTTCCAAAGCATATGAATATCCGAGTCTATAAAAGTGTAATACTATCGTTGAATAGAATATTTACTATACCAAATGTGAATTAAAGTTCAAATATAAATTTATTAACACGTGTTTGTTATTCGTGCAGTACATTTGTTAACAACGTAAAATGGTCCATCACCATTGCATGGTCGATGGAGACTCTACCTACCATCTCGCCATTTCCTCGCCAATGTCATTTTATATATCCACGTTAAGCATGGGAGTGAGAATCCTTTCTTGTGTTGTCCTGTGCAGCGATGACCCAGATAATGTGCCTAACCACAGAGAGAGAGACCCACTATGTTTTTATGCATCTACAAGCGATCGACCTCGGTCCGGGCATTGTCTTACAACCCCCACAAGGATAATTATAACAGAAACATACATTTAGGTTTGAAATAACGTAAGTAATATTACACAATAATTAGCCACTATCTTTATACAGTATATATTAATGGAACCCTAAATTCAGCATTTACAGTTTTAGAATATATGACTAGAAAATTAATATAGGAATATGATAAATGAGGATTAATTTTGAACATGAAGGAAACTTAATATTTTCAATTGGTAAACCAGAACAAAATTAAATTTTGGAGACTGGAGACACAATAAAATCTTGTAATTATATCACATATTTAGGAATTAAAATAAATAAAAATGGAAGTTACGAAGAGGAAATAAGAAATGGTAGTAATAAAGGAAATTGCCACAATGGAATATTGTGGGATGAAAATATTAGCAGTATAAATAAAATTGATACATAGCATATAATTTTTAAAAGCATCATTACGTATAGAGCAGAACTTTGGCCAATAACAACAAAAAACAAATAGGTATCTTCTGGCAACGGAAATGGATTTTATACGAAGAGCAGCAAGAATTTAAAGAATAGAAACAAAATTATAAACTTAGTTATAAGGGAGAAATGAAGATTGTTAAAATTTTACTTAAAATATTTCATTGTTTTTTTTATTTTAAAATGTTCTTTTAACTTTATTGACTACTTAAATATGTTTACTAAATAATAAGAGAAATAAAAAAAAAAAGCTTGGGACCCTATTGTAGATTATATTAAAACTCAGCAATTAAAATGATACGAATATGTCCAGAGAATGGAAGAGCATCGGCTACCAAAATGTGTTTTGGAATGGAAACCTGAAAGAAGACCAGGCAGAGGAAGAAGTAAAAAACCTCCTGGAGTTAGGGAACACACTCTATATATGAAGGAGAAACATCTACAAGCAGGAGATTAAATGGACCGACAAAATTGACTATTAGACATTGTCAAAGACATTAATCAACCGATGATCTATTTACTAAAGCTCTTCATTAGTTCTTATCCAACCGATATACATTTCGTTAATTTTCTTAAATATTGCACGGAGAGAAAATAAATAAAATATAAAACTGGGGTATGGGGTCCGGGGAGTAGAACCTGGTGTGTCGGACCTCAGGACGAGCTACAACATAACACCGTAATACTGGGAAAGAGTAAAATATATTTCAGTCGCGGTGCTCGAGCAGTCTGCCCTTTCAGTCTGAATATAGGACATGAATAAACATAATATGGCAAACATATCAATAAAATCAGAAGTTTCCGTACAGTTAGTAGCTTGTTTTCCATTACACGATTTAAAAAAAAAAGAACTGATATCTGAACTCGAACAGCCGAGATGGAGATTAAAAAAATTTGGTGCAATTCAGAAACATTGCGTTAGTTCAAATTAATCCGGTTTAACTTTTTTAGACTTACGCTGGACTAATGGCTGTGCATTCTGAGTTCCAAAGTAATCTAAGATTAAATCAGGGAATAGACCATCCTATTCCAGTATTGTCATACGGTGTAAATCTTCTGTTGATGCGTTATTCATGTGTTCTAACCGTTTAATCTGTTTCATCATCCAGTTATAATAACACATTTCGACAACATGGAAAACATTATTTGATAAAATACACAATACGGATATTTGGGACAAATGTCATATTCAAGACATAACCAAATTTATTAGCCTATAGAAAGATGCAAATATTGGAACGATCATATAAAAAGAATGGAAGACAACCGACTTGCAAAAAGAGCTAAAGAAGATAGACCAAAGGACGGGAGAAGAACAAGAGGAAGACCAGCCAAGAGATGGATAGACAGTGAATGCACATCCAATACGTCTTCCTCCTAGGAGTTATTTTGGATATAAACAGGAAGAAGAAGACGGATTGGAAATCAAATAAAAAGCAAAAGATTAAAGATAATATACAGCGTCGATTCGTATTTTTATAGGCCTAAGTTTATATATATAGATAAAATATGGACTAACTTACCAGACACCCCGTATTGATAGATGATTGGTTTATAAGATTAAAAGGTGGTAACATGCTAAATCAAAATTTCTTGGGTTGAATAAGAATAAAGAAGTTGAATTTCACGTAATACCTAGGTTGTAAGTTTAATAGTGGAAACTATTTATTTATTACTAGTATACAAGTGACAGACCTGTTAAAATTTTACAACCCTTCAATGTGTTACCCAACATTGTCTACAACTCGTTGCCAGCGATGTGGAAGTCGTAATATCCCTGTAGCAGCTCCTGTCTGTTGATGTTTCTGACTGACCGCCTTAAAGCCAGCAGACTCTCAGGAACAGTCTGAAATCGAATGCCACTAAGTGGTTCCTTCATCTTAGGAACCAAATTATAATCACAGGGGCTTAAGACCAGTGAATGCGGTAGATGGAAAAGCAATTTCGATTCTCATTAATGGTAAAGATCAGCTGCAGAGTGTGTCGTGTGCGTTCACGCAGTCCTGTATGATAATGCCGTCTCCCCATATGCTTGTACTAGACTTTCATGGCATTGTCGAGCTGTTTGGCCAATACACATTGAATTTTCAACCGAGATCGCTGTTCCAGCTTTGTAAACATGGCGAAACACAACAGCTTAGAGCGGCAACTCAGAGGGGACTAACTTTCTCTCCCCAAAGCATATGTGCTTTGAGACGTATGGACGAGTCCATTTACTGTAAGATAGGTCAGACACATATTAACATGTGATAGAACTTATAACAATTAACGCCATCTGGTTTCGCTTCTACAGTAGTGTTGCCACTATTTTTGTTACAGCCCACGTATTTGACATAATACATGAAAATTAATGTTCCTTCTTTGCTTCCCAAATTGGTATATGGGCTATTAAAAATATTTGCAAATGTCTACATTCCAAAAATTATAGAATATCAATATACTTACACATAACGTTTTAATTTAAAATTCTCACACCGTGCATAAGCGTTACCGATAGTTGTAATGGCAGTTGTCTTTAATTTGTATGATTGGTGACTGAAGTTTATAATAACTCAAAAAAATGTATTTTGATATTCCTCCTATATATTCTACATTCACAAATTGCTGGTTGAAATAGAATTGAAAACTTCACACATAGTATAATTGTACTCTTACGCTGTAAAACATGATGTCATTCTACAGTTTAAAGTTTGACGATGTTTGATAAACAGAAGTTTATTTTAGTTAAGTACGACTGATACAACAGTTACGAATTTTATAATTTTAATATTTTAATTCAGTAGTTATATCAGTTATCGATATAAATCCGTTTATCTGTAAGTTCAATTATAAGATAGAAACTCCACATTTTCTTTTAAAGAGATTGAAACTTAAACATAAATGTTTTGAAGAGAAAAAGTAGTGTCCTACTATATGAAGCCTAAAAATTTGTTTATGTTAATTATTTTTTTTTGTATTTGTTTTGTCAGTTACCACGGAATCACCAGATGTATGATTGTAAATGCAAAACAATTATAAACTGACAATTTATTTATGAACGAAGATTTAATTCGTTTAATTGCTATTATCGACCTCAAAATTAAATTATCTGCTAGATATTCCCATTATAAACTTTGGGGTGAGGTTTTACATAACCACGTATTTACTTATGCAATTTAAGACCTTTTTAATGCAATTTATCCCATTACTATACTAAGTGATATTTGTAATATTTTTCTCCGGAAAATTAACATCGTGAAAGTATGTTAAAATAATGTAAAATTTAAGAGTGGGAATATGTTTTTACGTTGTAACCGTCGGCCATTTTGAATTTCCATAGAAGAGGTAATTAGTTTACGTATTTAAACATATTTAAAATATAACGAACCTAAAGGCTAACTAACCTAATTCAATAACTCTAGCCTAGGCGAATCAAATGAAACGCCTCTTTTTTACGCGGGTAAATATGTACATTTGTTTATGTTTTACGCGGTTAAATTTGGACATAAATAAGTTATTATCAACTGAGATGCTGTGTTATCGAGAGAGCTGTAGGTTTATCGCTGGTATTTATTTGGTTATTAATGTGGTTATCGCAGGTTATTAATGTGATTTTCGCTGGTTTATAGAATAACTGTTGTAACCAGAGTGGTCACGACAGGAAATAGTCCCATTTTTTCCCCATATATACGAGTAAAATGAGTTAATTAAATTCTGGGGCTAAATATTTTTAGTATATCATTTTATGATTATTTATTGCATTTAAGTGGTGTTCAAGTGCATAATTAAATATGGTGCTAGCTTCCATGGCATTCCGTAGCATAGTGGTTAAGGCACTGCACTACAAGCCGGAAAGTCGGTGGGGTCAGGATTTTTAAACTGACCCAAACCCTCTGGCGGCACCATGACCCTGGGGTCGACTCAGCCTCTAACGGAAATGAGTACCACGCTTGTTCTGGGGTAAAGCGGCAGTCACGGAGGGCTGACAACCAGGCTGACATCAAGTGCCGATTGTCTAGAAAAAAGTGGGAGTCTTAACCTCCCACTACCCCAAGGGCCTTTTGAGGCCTGTCATGGGATCACTTTTACTTTTTACTATTTTCTAGCTTCTATGGCGCCAACTTTGAAAAATATGAAGGAAAGAAACAGGTAAGCCACTTTTTTGTCAAAACGGAGTTTGAGATCCGACTGAATTCTCCATTGAATATCTTTCAAAATTTTGAAATAGTAAAGAACAGTTTATTCTTGGGTTTATTTATCATCAACATTTGGTTTTCAGAAAATAATTAGGTAGTATGTTGTATAATTAAAATCTTTTTTTTTATCGATTTCAAAAAAAATGAACCATCTGGTATTTTCCCTCAACGCTTAATGAATGTGTTAAGCTTCTAATTAATATTTAATTTTAGGAAGTTATATTTTGAGGTTATTTTAATTATATTATTTTTAGTCTGGACATCTTACCTCAATATTAATGTTGACTTGTTCTTGAACATGTTTCAAAACAATTCTGTTTTATCGTCAGCTTTTCCAGACTGGTTTTATTTATGTTGCATTATGTTGCACAACCTGGATGTCGATGTCAGCTCCATCCTGTGGTTGGCCAAAGAACCTCCAAACAAGGTCACGCTCCATCGGTATATCAAAATTCATAACTCTGTTTCTGTTCTTCTGAATATACATTTTTTTCCCAAATAGTCAGCTCTTTTGTATTTTCTAACTGTTTTAATAATTTAGTGTCTGAATTTATATTATGTTTTTCAGACCAAACATGAGCAGCAACTGCAGATTTTCAATTTCCCCATTTTTAATATTTCTTATGTGTTCTTTGGTTCTAATTTTTAGGTTTCTTTTTGTTTTTCCTGCATATATCTTTCCACAACCCATGCATTCAATTTGATATATGTTTTTTTTTATATCAGTTTTTTTTCATTTTTGTTGGTTTTTATTAGTTTATTTAAACTGTAGTTATTTTTTGGTGCTAATTTAATGTCAAACTTCTCAAATATCTCTTGAAATGTATTATGTATCCAAGGGTGATATGTGAATTTCCTATATTTTTCATAGGTGGTTCTTCTTTTTCAAGAGTACTTCTGTTTATCATTTTCTGTTTTTTATACTTTTAAAATAACTACAGTTTAAATAAACTAATAAAACCCAACAAAAATGAAAAAAACTGATAAAAGTAAAAAGTCAGGAATATATCAAATTGAATGCATGGGTTGTGAAAAGATATATATAGGAAAAACAAAAAGAAACCTAAAAATTAGAACCAAAGAACACATAAGAAATATTAAAAATGGGGAAATTGAAAAATCTGCAGTTGCTGCTCATGTTTGGTCTGAAAAACATAATATAAATTCAGACACTAAATTATTAAAACAGTTAGAAAATAGAAAACAGCTGACTATTTGGGAAAAAATGTATATTCAGAAGAACAGAAACAGAGTTATTGAATTTTGATATACCGATGGAGCGTGACCTTGTTTGGAGGTTCTTTGACCAACCACAGGATAGAGCTGACATCGACATCCAGGTTGTGCAACATAATGCAACATAAATAAATAAAACAAGTCTGGAAAAGCTGACGATAAAACAAAATTGTTTTGAAACATGTTCAAGAACAAATCAACATTAATATTGAGGTAAGATGTCCAGACTAAAAATAATATAATGTGTTAAGTGTTACTAAACAAAAATATTTGGGGATTCTTTATAATAGTGCCACCCATATAAATACAAATAAAAACTAAGCGAACGCTAGACTAATGTGGTGTACTAGCCCATTTTCACACCCTAACTTGCACTCTAATGTAGGTGGACTCCTGAGATAGCATTTCAGTACACACGTTGGCAATTGGCTCTAGCCAACATGACGCTAGCAGTCAATTGTTCTGCAATCGAACATTCACAGGTGGCACGGTGGCATAGAACAGCCAAATATTTTTATTTATCTTATATAAAAGTAGTATCTCTTCAGATAAACTATTGGAAATTGTTTTATTTTCCGATTATGTACATTTACATGAATAAAACGTATTCATGTTGATTCGATAATTTTATCTCATTATAAAGCTGTCATATAACAGAATCTGTACTTATCGTATATGTACGTACATCTATATAGCCTACGTGCATATATGTTACGAGCCATTAATCAAAAATATAGGTTATGAAAGCGTGTAGAAAAAATCACCATCATCAATCATAGGGTTCATGGATTAGATCATTTGAAACGTTCCATTTACAGAATTTATATCGGATTTATATCCAACGCTTAGGTATCCCAATTATTCTTTTACCATGAGATCTGTATGATCGCAATGGAATCCGTCTTGGTTGCATTTGTTGTAAATTAAAATTACAATTTAATCTGTATGTATCAATATATATTCATATTCGGAAGTTATGATAGGCCTATAATCAATAATCAGTGGCCAACCAGTATAATGCACTTATTAATAAAGTTGTAACTCTATAGAATACCCTGATCTTTCACATATCCTACCTTTCGGTCAAACTATAATATCCATGGAAAAAGTAATTTGTTTAGTCACTTGCAAAATGGCTGTCTCGATCAACGTAATGTGTTCCTGGGTTGAGAAGGAGCAGAGGGAGCCAGGCCCCCTTCATTCTCGTTTTCTATATACAAATCTACGAATTTTGAACCACATCCCGCACACTGTTGTCGAATATATAACATAAACCATTAATGTTTTTACGTATAATCAATAATATCTGAGTTTTACTTCACATTTACACATATCAGTCTTAATTTTAAAAATATATAAAACTCAGGTTGACCTTAAATTAGCGCTTTTGTCTTGCAATGGTATTAGCTAGATCACAATTCTTTAACTTTTTATACTGCTTATTTTTTAAACTTATTTTTTTTAAATGCCCCAGGTTTGTCTTTCAACATTCCTGGTTTTCTCTCCTGGCATGGCGTACTTGTAACCCACTTCTGAGGTTGGGGCGCCTGGAAGGCGGGGTTACGTTGCCCCGATGATATAATGGGTGATGATGATGATAATGGTGCGCCAGGAGAGTTCCTAATCCTAAGCTTAACCTAAGATGAATATGAATGATGATGATTGCGATGGCCATATGATTTCGTGGACCGTTTGGGCCTTAAATTTTTCCTGACATTTGTCTTAAAGGTGAGGAAAATTCCGATAAAAACCTCACCCAGTAAAACTGTCCCGACCGGGGATGGAACCCGGGCCCGCTGCGTGAAAAGGAAGCACGCTATCCCGAGACCACAGCGGTGGACCACTTAATTTTTATTGGGAAAAACAAATGAAATCGTTTTGCTATCTATACAAATAAAACATGGATTATGAATGGGAATGATGTCACTGCTATGTCAATAACTTTATTTTTTCGGTGTTGTGTCTACATTTTTATGTTCTCTCCCCTAAAATCTAGCAATTTTGTTATTTTTCAATGTGAGGAATAATTTATATACCGCGTCGTGAAAAATCATAAATTTCATTTTTAATTTTGAATAAACAACATAAGGCTAATCAAAACCCTTAATTTTACATCATGGCTGAATATTCAAACCTAAATATGCAGGTTGCATTTATATGACGTAATGGTATATGGTATTAGATGTTAGAACAAAAATTTAGATAGAAGCTATGGACAGTAGTGTTACCAAGAGAACCGTTTCAATAATACTTACTTACTCACTGGCACTATGGAACCCGTAGGTTCATGGCCGCACGGACATAAGCTCTCCATACATCCCTATCCTGAGCTAATGCTTTCCAATCATTCCCTGTATAATCTACTTCCCTCAAATCATAGTTAATGTTGTTCTCTCACCTCATTCTTGGTCTACCAACTGGGCGTTTTCCTTCTGGCTTTCCTACAAGAAATTTCCATGCACGTCTTTCATTCCCCATACGCGCAACATGTCCTGCCCAACGCACTCTACGGGACTTAACTGTTCTTATTATATCTGGCTTCCTATACATACCATGTAGTTCATTGGAATTGTACCGTTTCAATAATAGTTGTGGCATAATTCTAAAAAGACTGAAAAAACGGACAGTGAAATATGATCCTAAGAAAATTAGTACTGATTGTATTTTGTGATGTTACCGCGCTGTACCTGTGACCACAGCGTAAAACAGAGTATATGTAAATCGTTTCACTCGTCCGGCGTAATACCAGGTCGAGAGATGAGAAAGATGAAGCCCCTATTATTATCACACGATAGACAACAGATCAGGCCTGTCCAGCTATCACAGGAGCAAATGAAATGAAACAGATAACATGAGTAGAAGTCCATTCATAGTAATTCTGCTCGAAGGCAGGTCCTTCACTGCAATCATATCATTTTCATGCTATGCTTGCAGCTTTACTAGGGAATTGTAGGTGTGGTAGCTTCCCGTTGCTTTCCACACCGGTGAAGGATGATGATGATGGCCATATGATTTCGGGGACCGTTTGAGCCTTAAAGTTTCCCTGACATTTGTCTTACAGGTGAGGACAAACCCCAATAAAAACCTCATCCAGAAAAACTGCCCCGACCGGGGATCGAACTCGGGCCCGCTGCGTGACAAGGTAGCACGTTACCTCGAGACCACAGCGGTGGACAGTAGGAGAAGTAGTAGCATGATTTTTTTCAGGGGGAAAACGAGAGAATGCAAGAGAAAACTGCCCCAGTTCATTCATTCACTAGGAACACCGTATGGATGGACTGAGGCGCGAATTCTGGAGGATAAAGGCTCGAGAAGGAGCGAATATTTGCTCCACCTGGCCTGCAATAAAACAAAGTACTTCATAAAAATCTTGTCATTTGAAAGCTTCTCTTTATAATGCAAGTTTTTTATTCTTCCTATCTTTTATGTTCAGTTAGCATTCCTACCTTTTCTTGACTCCATACTCGAAAGTACATTACGTAATTTTTTTTACAAATACCAGTGAGTTCGAAAAAATGATACGGGAGTCAGTACTTCATTTAATTGTGTGAAACGGTTCAATACATATGATTTTTTTCGGAAATATTTTGTCTTTGGGCTCTTTATTCTCATTGTCCAACAATAGGTGGCCAGCATATTGAAACTGCATTTGCTTTGGTATTACATATCCATGATATAAATTCGTTGATGAAAATAATCATCATCATGTTCCTTATTATTTCAACCTTTTCCAGAAACAACTGTAGGTGGAAACCAGAAGTGAAGTTTTATGTATGTGTTGCGTCCCATAGATTTATATTAATTTACAAGATCGCTTACTATTTCTTGATAGTTTTCTGTTATATGATTTCCTTGAAAATGACTAAAATTATCTTAAATGATTTACATGTTTTCTTTTTCCTTCATTTTGGTTTAACATTTTTTCAAAATATGCATAATAGATTAACGATCTCATTTGTGGTTTTATAGAAATATTTTCCTTCAGTTTTACTACAAATGTTTTGGGATAAGTTTCAAATACATAAATCCATCCAAATTTTCATCAATGGATTTAACCTAAGTTCGAGTTATGTCTATGCACGTTTTCAGGATCCACCAATAATAATTGATTTGACAATTTTTTGGTTAGAATATGATATTTGAGTTTAGGCCATTGTTTTCTTATGTAGTCAGACTTCCAATCCCTGTTTCCCATTCTCACAAGAAAGAGCAAAAATGTGTGTACCCAAGTTGTAAACCGAATAATGGAGTTAAATCTCCATAGATGTTCTACTTATATTTAGGAGGGTTAGATTTATATATAACTAGCATTAGGTAATACTCGGCGTGCGCTACTACGCCTAAATAAATGAAAATGAATCAGCTTTTTGTTTAGTTGAATCAGCAAAGGGAAGAATAATTATAAATTTATATTTTTTAGATACCCGTGCTGATTACCCGGAGTTGCCCGGGAATCTACTTGTCTCTATCTTTTTGACACAAATCAGCTGAAATACGAAACTTAATGTGTTTTATGTTCAGTTAAGTGATAAGAAAACTTTATATCGTAATTATTACTTGATACACTGTGCTGTTTATCCGGCGTTGTCCGGGAATCTGCTCATCCCGATCTTCTTGGCATAAATAAGCTGAAAGACAAAAATTAATGCACTTCTTATGATTAGTTGAATAAGTAAAATGAAAAATAATTATAAACGTATATCGTAATTATTTTAAGATTTTCCGTGCTGATTACCCGGTGTTGCCCGGGAATCTATTTATCTCGATCTTCTTGGCATAAATGTGCTAAAAGACAAAATTCGTTATCCGTAAAAGAATATCATCCATGTGCAGCTAAGTTTGCACAGGAATCTACATACTTGTCTCGATCTTCTTGGCGTCAATGAAAGACAAAAATAGTTATTGTGAGTTATCCGTAAGAAATAAACATATGCTATCCCTGACTTTTTATAGAACGTTTTGAGATATTCAATTCTGTGTACATTAATATGGTGTATTTGTTATGGTTTAGGCAGCGTAAGCCATTTAAGCGTCCAAAGAGCTACTCTTTTCACGTTTTCCACTACAAAGGGCGATTTTAAGGATGTAGGAGTTGAGTATCACAACTCTCTTATAGCCTATGTTCATACCGGAAATCTCCTTAACATTTTGCAAAAAGCCCCATCACAATCGGATAAACGATATGGCCGCGCATAAAGTACGAACATACAAACAAACATTCATTCATTTTTATATATCAGATAAAAAAAATAAAGTGATCACAGTATAGGCCTTATAAGACCCTTATAATATTATGAAGTAAAGAATCTCACATTTCTTGACAATAGGCATGAGAAGTCAGTCTGATTGATAACAGTGAGTGACCATCGCCTTTATTTTTTGCAACAAACATCTGATACTCATTTCAGTTGCAGGCTGAGTAAGTCAGAAGGCTTAAATCAGTTTAAAAGTCCTGAGATATAGTATTATGTGTTTCCATAGGTTTTTTCCAGTAAGTGGCATGTCTCAAAGACATAAATGGGATTCATTGCCATTTTGAAGACGTACAACATTAAACTTAGTAGTCTGTCAAAATATAAGTTCACATTAACTATTTAACTCATGCCTCAAATGGGAGTCAATGACCAATCGCGTTTCAATGAATTTTGTTTTACAACCAATCACAGTCGTGTTTCACCTGGAATTTATCAAATAAGTTTATCATATTAAAGAAAGCTCCTACTTGTTTAACATTCTGAATAGGCCAGAGCATTATTTTGCAGTACTGACTCTCTAAGAAATACGGCTACCAGATTATATATATGGTGCACGAATGTATACAGATAATGTTTGGGGAATATAATAGAAAAAAAAACATTCGTAGTAATTGATTATATCATAATAAAACTTAATCACTGTTTGCACTTTCTTAAACGTGTTATTTTCCAGGAATTTAAGTTCCAGAAAAATATAATTTACATCATAGGACATCAGAAATTAATTAATAACCTATAATTTTGGTTATAAACAGTTTGATGGGTTTCATTTTTTCTCCACTAGGGTCCATTCTAATAAAATTGCGATCCTTTGGCAATAAATAATATGATCTGGTTGCAGTGCTGACAAATGAAGCATAACAAACATTTCTCTTTTGTTTTCAAACATCGCTGTTTACATTAAATATGTAAATATTTTAAAATAACTATATTTAAATAATGATTTGTGAGTAAACGGCTTAATTTTATTCGTTACATAGTCCTAGTAAATGCAAATTTATCTCGATAATTTGCAAATCACTCGTGACATTACTTATGATAATATCACACGCGTGAAATATATAATGAGTTCCATGTTAGAATGGTATATGTACATTCAAATTTGGGCCACAATATTTTAACATTTTAGAAAAACCTGATAAATTTATTATTATCTCGCCTCTTCCCGATTATCAATAAGCTTGTATATTACAATCAAGCGACCTAATTTGGGGAGATTGTTACCATAAAAGCAGTATCTCCGATCACAAGGTTTTTTTTTAACTGGCCCAAACCCTCTGGTGGTACCATGGCACTGGGGTCGACTCAGCCTCTAACGGAAATGAGTACCAGACGCTTGTTCTGGGGTAAAGGCGGCCGTCACGCAGGGCTGACAACCCGGCTGACATCAAGTGCCGATTGTCTAGAAAACGTGGGAGCCTTAACCTCCCACTAACCCAAGGGCCTCCTGAGGTCTGTAGTGGGATCACCTTACTATCTCCGATCACAAGGTGCTTAATAACTTAAAATATAGTCAGGACAAATAAAAAATTACTGTGAGCAAATAATAGCTTACAATTAAATTGGTAACTCATTTCCTTAAATATGTTTTATTGGTACTAGCATCGATGGCATTCTGAAATGCAATACCGAATCACTTCTGTAGCCACCCGCCAGGTAAGAAAGGGAGGAGTGATGCGATGTAGTGAAGAACAAGTCACACTTCGCTAGCGAAGGATTAATTTAGGCCTAAGTAGATTGACAAAAACTACAATCTCTTCATACAATTGTCAACCCATACCAACAATGTTAATTATAATGAAAGCTAACAAAATGTTATTTTATAATATTAAGTGAACACTTTTTTATTTATTTTGCCTGATGGAGTTAGACCGTATGGTCTTCTCTTTCTCTTCACCAGGGTTAAATTATACATATAGGAACAATTATGAATTATCTACATGTTGATTAATGATACATAATAGATATAGGCTACACAATATAAGGTTGACAATAGAAAGAAAGAAAGAGTAATAATATAATAATATTAATAATAGCAATAATAATAATAACCCATATATAAGTTTAAGTAAATGGCTTGGTAAGAAAAAAGTTTCAAATATAAAGGAATAACAAAAGAATACATGGAACACTGTGTATATTATATTGTCTATGGAATATTTTGTCTCTTAGACTGAATTTTTAACAAACCCATGACAATAAGTTAATTATAATAAAAGTTAAAACTTAAAACAATATTATTTTACAACACTAAAAAAGAACGTAACTTATTTTGTCTCTCATACTAAATTTTAAACAAAGTCAGATTCAGATTCTTTAATAATCTTTAATTTTCAGATTATACTGGTCGGGTTGCTATCTTAAGATACCTGCCCGCTTGCTTAGCTTGTCTGCAAGCAGTGATTTATATCGCATTATTTAACATTTCTTAATCTGTTTAAACAGTGACTATAAACTCATTTAGAAATAGTGAATATTTAGTGTTTGAGCATGACTGGATAATACTATAAAAAGGAATGATTTTATTTATACTGTAGAATTTGGAAATTATGTTCTCTAAATTAAATGCATAATCTGATGACAAACACTAGCTTCAAGACAGAACAGCTATGCTAACTGCAATGAAAGTAAAGGAAGAATAACCGATTCTTCAGAACCATGACTCATCCACATACTACTTACGGCCGGAAAGCCGTTTTGCAAATATGGTAGTTTTCCCACTAAATATAGTGTTTCTACATTTTACTTTCCTTGGATGGGTAAAATTTAACTAACAGTGGCAATAATAAATATTTATTTTTCTCATACTTACGTTACTCATATTTTAGAGTATCTATGATGCCTTATTTTTTAAAATAATTAATACCGGTAAATAAAATAAGAACCTAAATTATTATAAATATTTTAAGAAATTCATAACAATATGTAGTATTTTCTAAGATATATATAAACAATTCATGTAATTCATAACACCCATTCAAAACCGTAAGATAATATTTATATTTTACAATTATAGCATAAAATTGTTAGGCCTATAATAGGCTACAACCCTAACATGCCTTTGTAGCAAAATAGGGTTTCAAAATATTTCGAGATTCAATAATAAAAAATAAAATGAAAAAATGTCAAACAAATCACTACAATTATATTATTTTAGGTCTGGACATCTTACCTCAATATTAATGTTATTGAGGTAAGATGTCCAGACCAAAAATAATATAATTAAAATAACCTCAAAATATAACTTCCTAAAATTAAATATTAAATCACTACAACTTACTCTTCGGTGCGGCCGCTAAATTTAGTCATATAATATAGAAGATTCCTGTAATCCTATCTTTAAGCTTTCTTTTTTGTACGAACTGAAGGAATTTCAAACTTTATTTTACAGTTGCCGCGTTATAAAAAGTTTAGCAATCATTCTAGACGACTGGATATTTGTAATGGGAGCTTAGATGCGAGCGAGTTTTCTACTCACAACGGAAGTGTAGCAGCAAACAGATTCACACACGTGATAACGAAGTACAGTCGCTACTAAATATAATGAAAATATTTGTCCATTTCTAAAGTATAAGTTAGATCTTCAAAAATAATATGGCACTCTAAAATATTGTCATGATTTAAGCATAAGAAAAAAGGTGGAACAAAAGAAACTTGCAAATAAAGAATTCCGGGAAGTTCTATTACTAAATCTATATCTTAAAAAGAACATGGAGATGTAAACCTCGCTCATTTTATGCATTTAGTGTGTTTTAATTTATATTTATTTCTTATACAATGTCAATTTCACGTTAAGCAAGAACTGAACAAAAGTTGACGACCAGAAAACTCATGTACATATTCTCTCAATTCAACCACACGGATTTTTTTAACTTCAATTACACTCGGAATAATAGACTTCTTCCTCTTTTACAGGCTCTACAATTTCCATTAGGATGTTTCCATTGTGTCGTGATTTTTGTGAGAGATTATCAGTTTTTGTATTTCCATCTATCTCAAGTCGTTAATCAAATCTTTTTCCCATCTGTGCTTAGATCTTCCTTTATATCTTGCTCCTTCGAGTTTCCAATCTAAAATTTCTTTGGGGAGTCTTCTTTTTTGGCATCCTCCGAGAGTATTCTTTGTGATTTTATAAAACTTATTATATTTAGTTTATTGTTTGGGAGGTATAGTTAATTATTTCTTCTCATTCTCCAAATTCCATTCTCCTTACATGATCGTAGTATTTTTCTTAATATTTTACTTTCAAGTATTAATAACTATGCTTTTAGTAACTAGGTTTCTGATGCATACGTAATATTCAGTTTTATTATTTTATGTATAATTTAAGATTAGTATTTCTTGAAATTAGTTTAGGTTTGGATACCTCTAAGTTTCCAAATTAAGCTTTATTTCCTTGTAATATCCATGGTTTTATTTCATCTTCTACAATTGTTATCATTAATAGTTGTTACCAGATATTTATACCAGTTTACGTGTTCCATTTGATCTTCATTTATTATTAGGTGTTTCTAAGTTATTCTTCTTTTTTCTCATATATCTTAGATATTTTGTTGTCTTGGTATTTACTATTAGTCAATACTGAAATTATTCACTCTTTAATTTTTCTAAGGTTTAATTACGGTTTTCTCAGTTCTGTATGTTATGTCACATCATCAGCATAAGTTAAACACTGACTCAATCTTGATGAGATGTTTCCTCTTGCATTAAGTCGCTTGAGGAACCTGTCTACTACTATGTTAAACAGAGTTCGCCTTATTTTACTCCAGAGTTCTCTTTAAACTCTTCATTAAGTTCGTTGTTAATCCTAACTATTACTTTGTTATTCTAGAGTGCTATTGTTATTAATACCGGAAATCTGCACTTTAACTTACGTGAAATATTTTCGATAGAACTACAGTGCGCATGCGCCAGAGTTTATAGAGCCAGCGATAACACACCATCGAACCACATATTGATTATCATCTTCGTTTATTATCGATATAGTACTAAAGTTCAAAAAGCTTATGCTATATGGCAGCACGTCGCTATGAAATTTAAATGACCAACCTTTGCAATAAATCCCCAAATCTATGTTAAAAAATATATTAATAATATTAAATTACCAACGTTTATTAAAATGGGTGTAACCTAACTTATCACTCCCTAACGCCGATTCAACCTGTAATAACCCAAAACAGTGATAGAAAATTCATAGACTAAGTAATATATTCTGAGGAGAAAATAACAGCTAGCATCACAATATTGTCTAACAGTGTCATAATATTGTGATTTGCGTATTTAAATAAATACTTGAAAATTGTGTAATAATGTTATATAAAAATTGTTCGAAAAAGTTTAAAATATCAAAAAATGTTAGTAAATGCAGAAAAAGAGCTATAGTTTACTGAATAAATGAAAAATCGAGAGTAAGTAGAAGTGCAGTTCAGCCTTAATATCATTAGTTTAGAAGGAATTTCGTAATACTTTAGATTTTACTTCAGGTTATTGAAGACATGTTAATAGTGAACACAAATATATTATGTAGACTTATCATATTCGTAAGATTTCCAAAATGTTTTAGTATGAAAAATATTGTCTATTGTTGATCCATTGGCTCTAAATCCCGCTTATTTATTTACTCAATTTATCGTCTATTATTTCTGTCAGCCATTTGTTTAGTAATATTGTAAACATTTAGTATGCTATATCTAGTATTACTGGGCTATAATTACTATATTCTAGTTTGTCGCCTTTTCTTTTTTAAATATTGGGCAAACAATTCCTTCATTCCATATTGACCGATATGTTCTATATCATAAGTTGTAGTTTGTGAAGTTGATGTTTTTATGTCTGTCCTTCATGTTTTAACAATCCTGGTGGAATGTTATCTGGACCGGCACAGTTATACATTTATGTACTTAGTATTACATAACATATTTCATTCAACGAAGATGGTTGTACTGTTAAATTAGTTAATATAGGCCTATTATAATCGTCAAAAACTATGGATCTTTCTATAGTAGCCTATTTCATTAAATATTTGAGTAAAATATTACTTCTATCTTTCTAGTATTAATTATTTTTGTGTTAGAATCTTTCTTCTGTATGTATACATATATTGAGATATTTGTTTGCTTTTGTTCTTGAAATATTGCTCTGTAACCTCCACATAATCTAACGTATGTAAGGAACAACTAAATACCTTAAAACAACTCCTCCAAAATCAGGCTACTTCGGACTGACGCGCCGTGTGTGGAAGGGGAACCGCCGACATGTTGAATTGTGTATAATGTTATGGATAATTTTGCACAAAATATTCTTGGTAGATAGGTATCATATAAGGCCACGATTAAAGACAACAAGAAATAAACTCCGTAAAATAATTATGGATCTATTAATACAAAGTGAAAAATGGCAGTTTTCCTTTGCTTTTGATTTTTTTGGGAAAAAGTTGAGAACCATTTTTTTTCTGTTCAGGACTATAACCGCTTTTTTCACATTGATATTTTTCAAGTTTTAATATTGCCTTTTATATACCGGTAGTGAACTGGGAAATACTTTCCAATATATGTTAAAAAAGGCAATAAAAATCCCCTCTAAAATATTATCTTTAAAAAGTATACATATTTATCAGTCCAGTAAAACCTAATTACGCTAATATAGCCTCCAACCTTAATAAATTCAACCTAGAATAGTCCCAAATATTCATGCAGCTAATTTGTAAAATCTAATAACTTCGCTTCTATTGCACACGGCGTCATGGCGCCTTCATATGGATCAACATTTATAGAAAATATCAAAGTTAACTTACCAGCTCCTACCGGGATTTTCCAGTCACTGTTCATATTTTTCATAAAACTACACTTCTAAAACTATAACACTCATTATTAGCTTAAAATATATTGCAGCACGTTATGGTAGCCTACAATACGCAGAGAAGCCTACCAAACGCTCACGACCGCGGGAGAAGCAGAACTGACTTAATAAATTCTCATAGATAATCAAAACAAAGTAGGCAGTGAAAAGCTTTGTTTGGTTCCCGTGAGAACATTATGAACAACTAGGCCGTGATCCAATGAAACTAGAGTTTTTTATCCTACTCAAAACGTTTATTTATTGTGATTTTAAATATATTTTTTTAAGCCATAAGAATGATTAATCTAACATTGATTTATGTAAATAGAGCAATCGGCTAACTGCACTTCTATTAGCGCTTGATTTTTCATTTCTATTGTTGTAATCTATAGCTCTTCTTCTCTATTTACTAATATTATGTAATATTTTAAACTTTTTCAAACAATGTTTATAACATTATTAGACAATTTTGAAGTATTTATTTAAATATGCAAATCACAATATTATGACACTGTTAGACAATATTGTGATGCTAACTGCTATTTTCTCAACAGAGTATATTACTAAGTCTATGATTTTTCTATCGCAGTTTTGAGTTATCGTTGGTTGGATCAGCGTTAGGGAGTGATAAGTAAGTTTACACTCATTTTTAATAAACGTTTGGTAATTTTAATATTATTAATATATTTCTTTAACGTAGATTTGGGGATTTATTGCAAATATTGGTCATTTAAATTTCATAGCGACGGATAATAAATGAGGATGATAATCGATATGTGGTTCGATTGTGAGTTATCGCTGGCTCTATAAACTCTGGCGCATGCGCACTGTTGTTCTATAGGACTTTGAAAATTTTTCACGCTAGTTTAAGTGCAGTTTTTCCGAGCAATCTAATAACTAAATTGGTTGTTTTATATAGGACAGGTATGATACAAATACATTTTATGTACAACTGTTTGCTTTTTTATATATTTTAAAATTTGGGGACTGAAAGAGGGGCATGGAAACTTCTTGTAGGGAAATCAGAAGGAAAACGCCCAGTTAGTAAACCGAGAATGGGGTGGGAGACTAATATTAATCATGATTTGAGGGAAGTAGATTATACAGGAGATGACTGGAAAACATTAGCTCAGGATAGAGATGTATGGAGAGCTTATGTCCGCGCGGCCATGAATCTACGGGTTCGATAGAGCCAACGAGTTCCATATTTATTGAGCAATTTACTGTTCACTTAATGTTATCTCGAGGTCTCGGTTGACGCGAGAATAGCGCACGTGGTTGCCACGACTGAGATCCCAGGTTCGATTCCTGGTGGTTACAGAGAGATGTTGGTATACCGGAATATTTCGTGTTTTTCTCTGGATTTTCCCTTTTCTCGAATTTGATCCCATCAACACTCCATTTCTCTTTCCTTGTCCTTCATTTTATTTCTCATTCATGCATTTCTTATCCCCCTTCATCTCATTTCATGTTAAAAAAATAGTTTAGTTGTCAATCCATAGGTGTTGAAAATATGTGGTTGCGGGAGGCCCATCAGAGTGCTATCTCATGACTTCGAGCCTAAACAATAAAAAAAAGGCAGAAGGGACCAAGGGGAAGGTTGTAGTACCGCCTCGCAGCCACGGGCCAAATCCAACAATGGTGGTATGTGTCATGGAAGTAAAACCTAGCGTGTCAGACCAGAAAGATGTTCTATAACTTACAAATACCGTAGAGTAGACTTTTATTCACTCATCTGCGGGATAGCGCAATAGGAACTCTCAATCTGAATAAAGAACTTTCCGATTGAGGGTCTTTCCACTTTTCAGCGGTTGCCCTTTTACCAGCCGGCTGCTGGCCCTTCACATCCACATGTGTCAATCACAGAGGTAGATGATCAACAGCCAGTGTAGGGGTGTAGGACAGCATGTCGAGTCCCCCAGCCGTTATAGCTGGTTCCTCAACCTGGAGCCGCTACTTATTGTAGCTACCCAATTGCCTCACGATACTGGGTGGGCACCGATCCCATACTGGCCGAAATACCATGAGAAAATTTCTTCCCCCATGGAGACTCGAACCAGCGCAAGTCCCGTAGCTCTGCGCCAAGGCTTCCTACCTTAACCGCTCGGCTACGGCGCGGGACTATAAAGAACTTACATTATCTTCAATTAGGGGGATTCGGAATATCCTATGTTGTTAAACGTATAAATCAGTATATAGAGTATGTACACGTTTCCTTACGATCTACTGAATTCATCTTGCTCGAACTTTTAGGGGATATTTTTTCTATCCTAATACATTATTTACCTTTGAGACTTTACCTAGAAGTGATTGCTGCATTGCGCCTTCCACCTCTGGATCCCGAGCTCGGGTCTCTGTCCATGTGGGCTCGTAGTGAACGAATAGAGAAGCATTCACATCTCTGTATAGTGCCATCCTTTTCGTTTCATTCTATTTAACCTGTTCCTCTTAAACTGCGACATATCTAGTTAGACTGCATCCATGAATGTCACAAAGATTCAATAAAAAAAGGTCTTCATCTCATCTCATCCATACACCTAGCATTATCTCGGATACGAGTAGAATCTTTATTTTTTATTTTTCATAGAAGTAACTAATATTGCATTTGTATATAAAATAAAGTTGGAAAATGTCATGGTCCTGTGAGGTAAAGGTTCTGATTAGAGTTCATGTGGTCCCAGGTTCGATTCCTTGTCAGACTATAGGATTTTTTTCCTTGAAGTTTGAAACTTAGGTAAAGTTTAGATTTAAGAACTCTCCTAGTGTTTCAATATTATTTACCATATTTAACGTATAATCGGAGCAAAGTAACTCTGCCTCCCAGGCGATCCAATCTCAAAAGTGGGTTACAAATCCACCAATTCCAGGAGAGAAAATAAAAAAAGTTGTAAAGACAATCAGGTAACATTTGACAAGAAAATACCTCTTAAACGTATATTCTTTGGACAGAAACGTAAATAAACCAATTTTCCATTCCATTAACCCAGTTTAATCTCTTATATTTGCTTTTTACATGCCACTTGCCCCCCGCGGCTTACAGTAGATTTGTCGAAGGGGGATTTTAGTCTATGGATCCCACATAATATACTTTTTGACCACACAAAAACATGGAAGACCGCCCCGAATAAGTGAAACCAATATTCTTTTAAAAATATTATATATATATATATATATATATATATATAAACTACCCAAAGTCTCAATTTGGATCAAACTGCACACAATGTGCAATTTTTTTTAAAAATCGGTTCAGTAGTTTACGATTCCATCGCGGACAAACAATGTGACACGAAACTTTATATATATATATAAGTCTCAATTTGGATCAAACTGCACACAATGTGCAATTTTTTTTAAAAATCGGTTCAGTAGTTTACGATTCCATCGCGGACAAACAATGTGACACGAAACTTATTATATATATATATATATATATATATATAAGTCTCAATTTGGATCAAACTGCACACAATGTGCAATTTTTTTTAAAAATCGGTTCAGTAGTTTACGATTCCATCGCGGACAAACAATGTGACACGAAACTTTATATATATATAAAAATATATATAAAGTTTCGTGTCACATTGTTTGTCCGCGATGGAATCGTAAACTACTGAACCGATTTTTAAAAAAAAATGCACATTGTGTGCAGTTTGATCCAAATTGAGACTTTGGGTAGTTTATAACTAAATTTATAGTCGCATTAATTTTTTTATTGCAAATTATTTGTTTATTACTTAACAAAGAGTTATCTGTGAGCTCCATACGATTCTAACAGATGGCGGTGTAAGGTAATTCGGTAAAGTAATTGGTTTATTATTTAACAAAGAGAGATCCAGATGGCTGTGCTTTTTGTTCCAACCGCGAATTTCAATTGAATTACAAATATTGATTATTTCATAATTTAAGTGTGTTCAGTGTTCATTTTATTTTCAATATTATTAATTTCGTGTGTATTAGTTTTAAGTAATCTGGCTGAAAGACAGCAACTTAATTTAAATTTTTAACGTATACGGCCGGGACTTCTAGTATATATATATATATATATATATATACATACAAAGTCCATCGCTGTGGTTTCGAGGTAGTGTCCTGCCTTGTCACACAGCGGGTCTGGGTTTGATTCCCAGTCGGGACAAGCTCCTGGGTGAGGGTTTTTCGGGATTTTTCCTCACCTGTAAGACAAATGTCAGGAAGCTTAGGGCCCAACGTTCCCCGAAAATCACCCGGTCATCATCATCCTCCTTATCATTATCGTCATCATCTTACATCGGTGCGGAAAGCAACGGAAAGCTACCACACCTCTAATTCCCTAGTAAAGCTGCAAAGCATAGCATGAAAATGCTTTGATTTCAGTGAAAGACCTGCCCTCGGGCAGAATTACTATGGATATATATATATATATATAACCAAATTCAGCATCCAAACTTTTAGTGATGATAGAATAGACTAAAACAAACTTTTTATTTTGTTACATGACTATCCTCTCCATAAATTGAACTCACGATCGAGAGAAAATTTAACTCTAGCTGTTCCTCTACATCGAACACCTTCATATTCCTCATCCTTCCTTGTTTCAGCCACCCGACTCTGGAATTCCCTCCCCTCGTATATCAAGGACTGCCCGACTCAAAAATAGTTTAAAAAGAAACTCACTTCATATTTATTTAGACAATATAATACATAACAATATAATAAGTTCTATGTATACTTTTATTATTCCTTCATATTTTAAACTTTCTTTACTAAGGGCTGTTTCACCAAGATAGGTAACTGTATTACACCAGTTTTCTCCATGTATAATGCATAGCTTAAACTGGCGTAATACAGTTATCTCTCTTGGTGAAACTGGCCCTAAGCCATTTACTTAATCTAACTATAGGTTTGTTATAATAATAATAATAATAATAATAATAATAATAATAATAAATAATAATAATAATAATAATAATAATAATAATAACAATAATAATAATAATTATTATTATTATTATTCTTTCTTTCCCTTGTCAAGTTTGTATTGTGTAGTCTATAATTATCTATTATGTATAATTTATCATAATTCTTATTGTATGTATAATTTAACCCTGGTGAAGTGGAAGAAAAGACCTCACGGTCTTAACTCCATCAGGTAAAATAAATAAATAAAATAAAAAAAAATAGGTTAAAAATTAATTATTGAATGAGAAATACGGAAACTGTGTTATGTTGTAAAAAACAAAAATAGGCCTACTACAATTACATTATATTAGATTAGAATATTGCTTGGCTCGGGTTATTAATCCCACAACGAAAATTGAATTGTAGGTAAACTTATTTATTGGTGCTCTCGTGAAGTCCGAGATCATTTGAACCAACAAGTTCGATGAGAATTAAATTGGCCGTGGTGAACCCAGGTGGATGTCTTCTTGTTCTCCTTATCTCACTCACTTGTTTTTATATATACTGGCATTTGAAGAGCCTGGTGTACGTGACTCCAATTCAATCGGAGGAAACTTTCATCGCTCGGATGCGTGCAAAGCATGCCTGTAGAATGTAGAGTAAATAATATGCAATGACACGTCGTTGCAGAACCTGAATTGAAGCTGAAGGCCATACTTTGAAAAGTTTTTGCAAATGTTTACAAAGTGAATGGTTTTCAATCATGAGTATCATAAATAACTTTACAACTGTAGTATTTTCGTTCTTCACAGTAGGCCTATAGCAAATTTCCCGATTTTCTTACTTACTTACTTACTCACTGGCACTATCGAACCCGTAGGTTCATGGCCGCACGGACATAAGCTCTCCATACATCCCTATCCTGAGCTAATGCTTTCCAATCATTCCCAGTATAATCTACTTCCCTCAAATCATAGTTAATGTTATTCTCCACCTCATTCTTGGTCTACCAACTGGGCGTTTTCCCTCTGGCTTTCCTACAAGAAGCTTCCATGCAAGTCTTTCATTCCCCATACGTGCAACATGTCCTGCCCATCGCAGTCTACGAGACTTAACTGTTCTTATTATATCTGGCTTCCTGTAGAGACCATGTAGTTCATTGTTATGTAGTCTTCTCCATTCACCTGTCTGTTATCTCTCTTTGGTCCAAAAATTTTCCTAAGTACTTTATTCTCAAATACTTGTAATCTCCTTTTCCTCTCTTAAAGTAAGAGTCCATGTTTCGCACCCATATAATATAACTGGTAGAATAATTGATTTATATATTTTCAGTTTAACGTTTTTTGAAAGGAGTTGGGACACCAAGAGTCTCTGCAATGCATAATAGCATGCATTTCCAGAATTGAGCCTATGTTTAATTTCTCTGTGCATCCGATTTTCTCATTCAGTAATTAGTTTCAGACCCATAGTCATATAAGAAAAAAGTCTAATCATCCCTAGAAAGTTATGCACGACATGAAAAGAAAAATTAATGCCCGAATCGGGATTTTAACCCGGGACCACTCCTATAACGTTAGCGCGATACCAATTTCGCTATCCAGGCATCCCAGTGCAATAATTAATTGTTTTCTCCATCGGCGCGGTGGACTAGTGGTCATGCTCCTTGCCTCTGGTCCGAAGGGTCGCTAGTTTAAACCCGGCCGGGATCGATGGATTTTTTTAGGATGGAAAAATCCAAGGACCTAGTCCTCCGGGAGAGACTTTTAGCCGTGGGTCCCGAGTCTGAAGATTTTCAGGCTCGTAGAAGATCCTTAAGCCTGAATTAAAAATACCTCTAAGCAAAATTTACCGATTTTTAACGTCCTAGTACTACCTTGGTTTCCTAGATGTCACTATGAGGCGGAACGCTGATCACGGGTCACCCCAATGACATATATACGAAAACAAGTGTAACTAAATTAGTATGGTTCAATTTCTTCCCTGTAGGGGGAGAGCACTTAAATCTCGTTGAGGAAAACAAGGGCTTACAAGAAGAAGATAAATATAATACTCACTCATAAGATGCAGCAGGACGAGCCCGCAGTGTCATCTTATGGCTTCCATGACAAGAAAGTATTTTACCTTTTAATTTTATTTTGGCTTTATTACCTAATATCAAATTCAATTGTAACATCGATATATATATATATATATATATATATATATATATCCATCCATAGTAATTCTGCCCGAAGGCAGGTTCTTGACTGCAATCATAGCATTTTCACGCTATGCTTCGCAGCTTTACTAGGGAATTATAGGTATGGTAGCTTCCCGTTGCTTTTCACACCGGTGAAGGATGATGATGATAATGATAATAATGATAAGGATGATGATGGCCATATGATTTCGAGGACCGTTTGGGCCTTAAAGTTTACCTGACTAAAAACCTCACCTAGAAAAATTGCCCCGACCGGGGATCGAACCCGTGCCCGCTGCGTGACAAGGCAGCACGCTACCTCGAGACCACAGCGGTAGACTATATATATATATATATATATATATATATACAATATATGGGGCACGCCGTAGCGAACTTGTTTAAGGTAATAAGCTACATACAAGAGGGTCCTGCGTTCAAATCCCGATGAAGGAAGGATTTTTAAACTGGTCTAAACCTTCTGGCAGGCGACACCATGACCCTAGGGAATACCCAGTCTCTTATATAAATGAGTAGGCCTACCAGATAAATATTATGTGGTAAAGGTGGCCGTCACGTATGGTTGACAACCCGGCTGACCCGATTGCCTAGAAATGTGCGATCCTTAACCTTCTACTGATCCAACGACCTACTAACGGTTGTAGGGGATTACTTTTAGTAGATCAGTTTGATTATAAAATGGGACTTTTGACAATTTTGAAATTATACAGGGAGAAAAAAAAAACAAACATCATCCAAATTACGGTAGATGATACGTCTAATGTAATTTACAGTAAAAATAAATAAACCATTTGACAACTGCCAAAAAAATATTAAAGTTATTTACTTTAGGGAGTATTCATAAAAAAATTTACCGAATTTTCGCATCCTAGTACTACCTTCTATTCCTAGATGTCAGTATGAGGCGAAACTCTGACCACAGACCACTGAACATGACATCTATACGAAAACAAATATAACTAAATTAGTATGGTTCAAATTCTTCCCTGTAGGAGGAGAGCGCCTAAATAAATCTCTGTAAAGGGAAACATGAGCTTACAAGAAGAAGAAAGAAGTATTTAAATTTAAGTTTTCTGATAGCCCTTTTTTTAACATCAAACTGTATAAACTTACAGAATTTAAAAAAATGATAAAGCCAGGGATATAAATAAAACTCAAATAATTTCCTTTTTTTTTTATTCATTTGACAGCAATCTAAAATTAAAGACTCAAATAAAATTTAAAAGTTATTCAATTTCAAATAAAATTCAGATTTAAAACAAGCTGACTGGCATTATCATCCCGGATGATTTATGCTCTCCATACATCCCTATCCTGAACTAATGTTTTCGAACCATTCCCATTATAATCCACTTCCGTCAAATCATGTTCAATATTATTCTCCCATATAATTCTTGGAGTCCACCGTTGTGGTGTCGAGGTAGCTTGCTGCCTTGTCATGCAGCGGGCCCGAGTTCGATCCCCGGTCGGGGCAGTTTTTCTAGGTGAGGTTTTTATCGGTGTTTTTCCTCACCTGTAAGACAAATGTCAACAAAACTTTAAGGCCCAAACGGTCCCAGAAATCATATAGCCATCATTATCATAATCATCATCCTTCACCGGTGTGGAAAGCAACGGGAAGCTACCACACCTACAATTCCCTAGTACTGCTCGGGACCCAGCTCCGTGTGTCTGAAAGGAATTTGCTGTTTCAGCTGTTATTACTATGAGAAGCAGAAAAGTGTACCTCCTCCCACTCCGCACACTTCCCCCCGCAAACACACAGAGCTTGGACTCGAGCTATAAAGCTGCAAGTATAGCATGAAAATGCTATGATTGCAGTGAAGGACCTGCCTTCGGCCAGAACTACTATGAATGTGTGGATCATTCTTGGGCTCCTTAAATCTTTCCCATGAATCACCCGAAGTAGTCCCCTCCCGGGGATACGAATGAGGAACTCTATTATCTCCGGGGAATTTTAACGCAGTAGAATGCATGTCAGCGTTTCTTGACAGAAAATACGGTACTGTGTTTTAAAAGCACATATTGTAGGTTCAATTCCTCTTTCAACTTTATTAAATTATCTTATATTATTTAATTTTACGGTGATAGATCGTCACTCTCTCGATCAAGGTACTTCTTCTAGTCTGGCTTTTCACCTTCGAATTATCTATTTTGGGTGATATTTTCTTAACAATATGGAATTTCGGGAAAAATTATGATAAAGCTAGGGATAACAATAAAACTAAAATAAAATTAAAATTTAATTTATTCAAAAGTAAATTCAAAATGAAAACAAAAATAACATAACATTTAAAAGTTACTTAGAATTAAAATTCATCTTCATCTTCCAAACAAGTTTACGGTTTCAATGAAGAATTCTTGGTCGATCTTTTTCTAGGACGTCCCAAAGATTTCTTCCCTTGAGGACGGTGTCGAATAATTCATATTTCAAAACAAAACAATTTTTTTTATAAATAATCGTAACAATTAAGTTACTCCCAAACTTGAAGATCCTCTTAGGTACGTAGTTTAGATCTCTTGTCAAAGGGCAGGAGCTCTTCTTAAGTATTAAAACTTTCCTGGTGTCCATTTTTGCTTGAAATTAATGTTTTTCTTGTCATCGCGTGTTCAATGGATAATCTACTTATTTATCAAATCATTTAATGAACTCGAAAACAAAACAAAAATATTTCAAGACAATAGAAGTCCCATTTTAAAAATCGAAATATCTTAATAAATCATGAATCTAATAATGAACCAAATTAGTTATTTACTGGAATCCGGGACCGTACTTCCGCGAGATTCACTCTTAACATAAGTCTTAAAGTAAAAAACTAACTTAATTTAATAGCACAAGTAGTTCAGCTATTTGTAGTTCCAAATAACCGTTATATGTTACAATAAATAGTAAGAAAAATATTATTTCACGCCGGAGATGCTATGATGATCTTAAAGAAGATTTACGGGCTGCAGGCCGTAGTCTCGAGGCTTGAAGTTCCCCGACGTTTCGCCAGAGGCTAGGGTTGTCTTGAGGATGCCAGACGCAGTCTGTGGTGAAACGTCGGGGAACTTCAAGCCTCGAAACCACGGCCTACAGCCCGGAAATCTTCTTCAAAATCATCATATTATTTATAGTACTTTTTTGTATTAAAAATTTATAATATTTATTATATTGCACTGATGTAATTAGAAGACACGACAATCATTGGATAATTCAATAACTTTTAAGTTTCTGCTAAATCTTCAGGCCCAAATTTCCAAAGTAAGATATAAATTTTGAAATTGTGGCAACGCTGGTAGTAGAATAAATATACTTTTGGCAGTCCAGAGCTAAGTTTCACTCTGGTGATCAAGTCAAGGAATAAAAACAGTTGACTGTTAAGCTCATATCACGGTGCTGAAACCTTAAAGAAACTCGTTACCTAGTGGGACGTGATCAGAGGTAAAAGAAAAGAAGCAGTAGCCTACTTAGGGTCGGTATAACCAACAGAGGTAACTGTGTTACGCGAGTTTCCCCGTGTATAATGCATAGCTTAAACTGGCGTAATACACTTACCTCTGTTGGTGAAACCGACCCTTAGTGCCGGATTCACGAACATACGTAACTGCATTACGCCAGTTTCCCCGTGTATATTGCATATATTAAACTGGCGTAATACAGTTACCTCTGATGGCGAAACCGGCCGTTAGGGTCAGTTTCACCAACAGAGGTACCTCTATTACGCCAGTTTTCCCCATGTATAAAACATAGCTTAAACTGGCGTAACCTCTATTGGTGAAACCGGCCCTTAATGACAAAGCTTAACTGTCCATTCATCTGAACTACTGAACTGAGCGATTCCCATAACTATCGTTAATAAGTCCATCCTTCCATGTTAGTAATTTTAAAGCTCGCTACCTCGTTCCACGAATTTTAATAAAAACAAATCCTCCATTTTTTCAAGTTTTATAAACACAAAATTTTCAGAATTTTTATTCATGCACTGTGCACTATGTCGGAGGCATATATGTTGCATAAACATTATTTCAGTTTTACATAATACAAATATAAATTTACACAATTATATCAGTCTTAAACTTAAAACTCTAACTGAAATAATTTACCCTAATTTAACTTTCGAAAATATAACTATATACAAATCAAATGATCAGTACTGGATATTAGCTATGTACTTTAATTGGCAGTGGCGGATTCCCCTCGGACGCGGATTCCATATCAAATCATTATTATCAGGTTCCCTTACAACCTTCATAAATGTGTAACAGGAAATCTAAATCATTATGTTTTCTCCATTTTATCCAATCCAGAATATTAGTCCTAATTGTTCTTGGCTGTTTCTCCTGGAGGAATGGGATTAGGTTCATTCCTAATAAGCTGCAGAAATTGTCCTTTGTAACCTTCTAGAACTGTGAATGGCGGGAAGTGAACGTTGAATTCCTCACAAGTTTTCCTAAACACAGGATATAGTTGTGGAAGAATGCTGTGGTCTACAGTAGGAAACATGTGATGCAGGCCATGATGACCAAAATTTATTAGAGCCAGTAGTAGATTTTTGCATATGGCAGGCCTGTCCCTCACGGTGTCCAGTTGTGACAGTCCCAGTCTTTGTCAACCCTGTAAATACGTAAATAAATATTTCATTAACATTTTAAAATAATATGAATTGAATATAGAGTTGATGTTTTTTTTATTATTAATTTAACATTTCTCAATGAAAGATAAATTAAATTTGAAGAGAAAAATTTTCGCCTAGACCGGGACTCGAACCCGGGACCCTTGGCTTTCCGGGCCAAGTGCTCTACCAACTGAGCTACCGAGGCGAGTTACGATCTAGACGCAAATTTTTCTCTTATATACGTTGTAATTCCCTATCGCCAAATGCTTTTGAAACCATTGTTTCTATCTTTGCAAATGGCGGCTTCTTAGTTAAGAAGACATTATTGGAAATTTAACATTACTTTAAAAGCCAGTAAGGCCTCTAATGATGTTTTTTTTATTATTAATTTAACATTTCTCAATGAAAGATAAATTAAATTTGAAGAGAAAAATTTTTCCCTTCAATTTAATTTATCTTTCATTGAGAAATGTTAAATTAATAATAAAAAAAAAACATCATTAGAGGCCTTACTGGCTTTTAAAGTAATGTTAAATTTCCAATAAATGTCTTCTTAACTAAGAAGCCGCCATTTGCAAAGATAGAAACAATGGTTTCAAAAGCATTTGGCGATAGGGAATTACAACGTATATAAGAGAAAAATTTGCGTCTAGATCGTAACTCGCCTCGGTAGCTCAGTTGGTAGAGCACTTGGCCCGGAAAGCCATGGGTCCCGGGTTCGAGTCCCGGTCTAGGCGAAAATTTTTCTCTTCAAATTTGAATATAGAGTATTCCTATTATTTGAATAAATGAATTTCAATTTTAATTAATAATTTGATTTTTAATTAATTATCTTGGATGTGAGATGGATAGACGGTGGCTGCACATCCAATACGTCTTCGTCCGCGGAGTGATTTGGGAAATAAACAGGCTGAAAATCCTACAAATAAGTAATAATAAGAAGAATACCTAATAATAACAGTTATGTATGTTTTCGTTTTCACTGCGGTCTGCTAAATTTAAATAATCGACACAAGAAATTAGAATGTCCTTCCTAATCTACGGCTAGTTGCGACTGGCGGCAGGTATATCGCTCAATCGTCGACATTGTATATCAATGGCCTCAAGAGGGCATAGTAAGTCCCTAAAGCAGGCTAAAGGGACAGGCCACGGGCCCTGCATGTCAATTCCTCTCGGCTGCCAAGTGAGCACACGGGTCGAATTGAGTCTTCGCTTCGCTGGCCGGGCGGAGATAATTTTGGCGTGTCTGGGCACAAGGTGGTGGTTCTGCTCTTCCAACACATGGATTGGAATGTAGCATATATAGTATTTATGAATATTACTCTTTAATTGTTAAGAAATAGTGATATTATTAATATAATAATGATTTATACATATCTACAATGTTCATTATATTTAAAAATGACAATAAAAGAAAGTTTTGTAAAGATTTCACTGCGGTCCAATATATTACTTAAGTTTATTGAGCATTGTGTCGTGTTTTTTTTTTTAGCCTTGACGTTTCAGAATTTTTGTTGGCTTATTCTCCTGGGATGAAGTGGCACCATGTACTTATATTTTGATGTGCCGAGGTGTCCGTGGTCTTGTGACTCCTTCTTGTGGAAATGTCCGTAGGTAGGAATCAGCAAGACCTCGTAAATGTTGACACATCAAGAAAAAGCGAACTATGAATAGGCCTATCCAATAAATTTATACGACATAATCGTATAATATAAACAATATATTATAAATTAAAAAAAAATATCTGCCGCAGTGGGCTAATAGTTATGTTCCTTGCCTCTAGTTCCAAGGATCGCGAGTTCAAACCCGACCGGGGTAGATGGATTTTTAGGATGGAAAAATCCAATTGACAAGTCCTCCGGGACTTTTAGCCATGGGTCCCGAGGCTGAAGATTTTCAGGCTCGCAAAAGAACAGCAAGCCCGAATAGAGGCCTTTGTGTAAAACGTATTGACCATTATCCATCCAAGTAATGTCTCAGTTTCTTACTGGGGTCTCATTAAGGCAATATGCCGACCACTTATCACTCTTTGACATCTATAGGTAAATGATGGTAACTAAATTAGCTTGGTTAAAAATACTCCCACTAGGGATCACCTTAATCTATAGATGGGGGAAAAAGGGGTATAGAGATAGTAGTTTAATAATGGAGATAAAGATAAAATAAAAATTAATTTTTACAAATCAACTTTCTAACTAATAATAATTTAAATATGAAATTTAATTTCCAAGGGGGGAGTTATTTTTATATGGTGCAGTAAACTTTTTCAGGGTCACTACATTTATAATTTACGAAACTTTAATAAATCTAATGCTTACTCAGGAATCTCAGACTTAGGTTTTGAACTACAATGTGATTACAAATTCATATTTTTAAAGGAACACGGTTAATAATTTAAGTACTTTCATTCTCCAATTATTTTAACAGCCCTAATTTAATTTAATTTAATTTCATAATAACTCCCATTCAAGGTTTTCAATTGTATCATTGTTTAAAACACCAAGCTTCAGATTCATAGGTAAGCACTGATTGTAATATGCTTATTAAATTTAATTTAATTTATGTCCCACCAATACACTCTTTGGTTTATTTCAGTATATGGATGTAGCACGTTTTAATAAAATAATATTAAACTGTATTGGTCACATTATAGTATGAGTTTTCTCTGTTTGTGAAAATACATTAAGTTTATCACTTTTTATTTCGATAATTCAAAGTTAAGGAAATTATCTTTAAACTGAAAAATACAGTAAATTAAAATATATAACTGTGTGTAGTTGTGTGTGTGTGTGTGTGTATGATTTACCTACAAGATCTAGAGTTAAGACTAAAATGTAGGGAATTATTATGTCAGAAGCTAAGTAAGACAAAATAAAATGGTGAACTAGGAGAACAAGTGTAATTGAGTCAGAGTACGAAACTCATATAGAGCTGTAGGGCCAAATAAGAAAAAGAAAATGAAGTAGTAGAAGATGATATGATAATCATGAAGGAATTTCGATATGGGCTCCATTAGTACAGTGACTAATATGCACATGGTATCCTTTCTCCACGATTTGAGAAACATTTCTGGTAAGATATTTTTGATTATATCATAAATTCGGTTATGTAACTTTGTAAATTAAAAATCATCGGAGAACATATTGTTTTAATAACTCACCTCATAGGATTCATGCTTCCATGATATCGCGATTTCAAACATAATCATGTTCATCGTCAGCCATAACTCCGACTGTTGAAATTCTTCGGCCGTCAACTATTCTATTGTCGCCATCTTCAGTGCTGCTATCTATGGTTGAATTTATGAACTTCGAAATCAATGTAATTTCGTTAGGGATATCAAAATTCATTGATCTATTTTGTTTTTCTGAATGTATATTTTTTCCCAAACTGTCAATTCCAAAGGTTTCTCTACTTGTTTTAAAAGTTTAGCTTCTCTTCCAATTTTATGATGTTCTAATAAACTATGTGCAGCAATTGCAGATTTTTCAATTTCACAATTTTAATATTTCTGAAATGTTCTTTTGTCCGAATTTCCAAATTCCTTTTTGTTTTTCCTATATAAACTTTATTGCAATCTTCACAATTTATTTGATAAATTCCAGATTTCTTACTGTCTGGAACTTTGACTTTTTTATTGGTACTTAGAAGATTACCCAGACTAAATGTATTTATTGGTGCCAAAAAAATGTTGTATTTGTCAAAAATGTTTTGAAATTTCCTATGCATTTCAGGATGGTAAGTAATTTTCTTGTATTTTTTCTTTTGGAAAATATGAGTCTAGGACATGATGACAGATTGGTTTCATTTGATGTAATTTCATTGTTTCCTAGTATACCAGTTGAAAAAATGCTAAATTTTTTGAGGAAATGGTTAAGTTCTTTAAATATTAAAAATGAAATATTAGAGGAATATATAACTCTTACTAAGCTATGTGTCAGTAATTCTTATTTTACCTATAATGAAAAATTTTACCAACAGGTTTCGGGTTTGTCAATGGGTAATCCGCTTTCACCATTTTTAGCTGATTTGTTCATGAGTTACTTGGAGTGTCAAATCACTAAAGCATACCCATGGATGTTTAAGACTTGGTACAGATATGTGGATGATATTTTTGCAATAATAAATTCTAAGGATATTGAAGATGCTCTTAAATTATTAAACCTTCAGGATGAATCAGTAAAGTTTACCGTCGAATTAGAAAAAGAAAACAAAATTCCTTTTTTGGATTTATGTATAATTAGGAATGATCAAACACTGAAAAATGAATTTGATATATTTAGAAAAGGAACTCATACAGATAATTACATTAAATCATCAGGCTTCAATCACATTGCTCATAAGCATGCAATATTCAATAGC